>VUQS01006092.1:14457-34469 GCA_015108495.1 Heterochromis multidens
TTTTAAAAACAAAAGAAAAAAAAAAAAAAAAAATTAAGAGGCTTTTTCTTTTTTTTTTTTTAAATATAAAGATTAGAACAATACAAACAACAACATCAATGACACTATTTTTCTGTGGTTGCCTTTTTGTAATAGTCCCCCTATGCCACTGATGCAACCCTTGATTTCTGTAACTTCCATACTGTCCAAGTATAGTAGACTTCAACCTAACATGGGTGGCACTACAACAAGGCCCAAAGTTGGCCAGGTAATAGAGGGAAAAATATGACCCTTGGCTCTCTAATAGTTAACCAGTATACGAGGAGCTAAACATTAACGTCTTTCATACTCTTCTTTTGCCTGTCTCCAGTCCCTATTTTGGTCTGTTTCTGGTGATATTTTTATCATCTCTGTTCTGAATGAGTCTTCAACTTGTCCACCTTTCCCAAATTCCTAATTTTTTTGCTGTTTTGACAGCACTTTGTAAACTCTGCTTTTAGATGAAAGTGCTCTATTAATAAGAAAGAAAAAAAGAAAGAAGGAAAGAAAGGCTGGCAGTCATACTGAATACCTCTCCCCTTCTCCCTCTGAGCATATATTTGAGTAATCTGGGAAAAAATCCACTCGGGTGTCTGATAAAGATTCAGGCTCTCAGGTTCTGACAGGTACACACCCCACCACTCCCCTCTCCATCCCAAAAGCCAAAACAAAGGATCGACTGTCCCAAGAAAGAGCGGCTGTCTTGTGTTTCAGTTCCCATGAGGCAAGAGTTAGTGTATACACTTTTACTATATCTTTGCCAGGCTTGATCTTATGGTTCATTTCCACATGAAGAAGAAATACAGCGACGACAACTTTCTCAGAACTAGGTAAATGTTAAAACAAGTTCCATAATGCGTGCTAGGATCTTGTTCCAAAGAGCAATATGCAAATAGGGTGTACAGATGGATGTTTTGAAACACTCGCACGTGTGCATGAATGCACACACCTCACTACATAGCTGACACAAAGGTTCTTGCAGTGCAGTCATGCATAGGAGGGGTCAATGCTCCACATCTCATTTCACTCTTTCTAGACTTCTTTTCATCTAAACCATCCCTCCATCTGCACCATATGAAAGGACCAGACCTGACAATAGAGCTACAGTTGAGGAAAAAGAATATGGCGGTCCCTCAGGGCCACTCACAGGCCCACAGAACGGCTAAGAGATGCCGTTTTGGCATCAAATGGTACAAGCATACAGCTTTCTGAGAGAACCGGTATGCAACATATGCGAGAATCTCCAAAAACACGCAAGCAGGCATTAATTTCGAAACACACAGAACAGATGGATTTATTAGGCTGGTTAGTGATGATACCTGAGCTCTAATGAACAGTAGCACAGGGAAACCCAATACCCTGAAAACCCATACTTACATTACAGCTCATCAGATCACACAAAGCTCTCAGTCCAAACTATCTGCAAGCCTACAGGCAAGTTATTATAAATACACATACACACTGTTTCTCACTTGTACAAATGACTTTCTATTGTTCTTTTTCTTTTTAGAATAAAACTGCCCGATTAGTCCCATTTAATACAACAAAGAACATACTTCCTGATCCAAAAATGTTTAATTTACATCAAATTTACATCATTTTTAGATAGATGCCACATGGATGGCATCAAAACACATATTTCAACAGAGATATTGCTAAACCAATAATATATAAGGTAATGGGGGATAAGGGAGGTTCTATTCTGCTTTTTGTGTATAGATAGATAGACAGATAGACAGACAGATAGATAAATATTCATATTAAACATTGCCAAGTTTTAAAATATAAATAAGCAATTCCTGGGACACCACAATATCAACCTCCAGACTGATTTTAACACTCCAGATAGTTTTTTCTACTTTTGGAACTTTATGATGTCATCAAGAGGAACTCTCTTTAATATGGTCTTCTCAGGCACACAGCAGCTGTTGAAAATTTCTGTCTGCAAGGTGCAGCAAATCAAAAGAAAGTTGGCTTCGAGGGAGGGTGGTGTTAAAAGGAGAAGAGCTACAACAGCTCGTTCCAG
Source organism: Heterochromis multidens (assembly GCA_015108495.1). Lineage (NCBI taxonomy): Eukaryota > Metazoa > Chordata > Actinopteri > Cichliformes > Cichlidae > Heterochromis > Heterochromis multidens. Next base: position 16,502 of record VUQS01006092.1, read on the forward strand.
ACAGAATGAACTTGAGGGGCTGCAGCAAGGCCCAGTATAAGATAAATAAGAATTTTTTTGAACTGTGTGTCATGCAAAGCTACTCTAGTAAAGCCCAAGAAAAAAAAAAATATGGAGCTGGAAATGAGCATAAGTGAATCATTCTTTGAAAATATGCTAGTTGATACCAATATAACTTAATAATCTTTTTGTACAGAATGTGTTTGTCCACTCTCTCTTTCCATTTTACTTTTATGTTAGGTATATGCATATAGTATGTGGGTTATATGGCCTATATAAAAACTCAATGTCTAATATTAATAATATTAGTGTATAAACTACAATAATAATAATTCCAAAAAAAATATCTTACAGCCAATTACATGTAACTAATAATAATAATACATGCACAGCAAGCACCATCAATAAACCAGCAGAGCAATAATTAGAACTGGCTAGCACAGAATGGCCAACAACTCACCACAAAGCTTGGGGAATAATGTACAGTTAAATATTCAGATCAATAATGACTTTATCGCCAGACAACCTGGACCTGAGCATGCCAAAAGAATGACAACATCCCAACACAGGAAGAGCTGCTCCAAAGGGTTTGGGTCTAATTTGGGTCTATAGCCTATAACCCTAAATTCTCCATTCCTTCCTTTGTTTAAGAAATTCAAAGGGTGGTTCGGTGTTTGCTGTTGTGTGTGTTTGCATATGTTGAGCATACATCACTTTTATTCCCTCAGTGCTCGGTAAACACTAAGCTTGACAGTGGTGCACTGCAGTCTGAGTGTGTAAAGGTATGTGACTGATTTAGCTAATGATTAAACCATCGGAGGTGAACTATGAGGGCAGGAGACAGAAATGTTTTATAATGCTCAGATTTTTGAGGATTTTTATCACAAGGCTGCTGTTTAAACTCTTAACATTTATAGACACACTGGCAACAAATCAGTGCAGGCAGAAATGAGAAACACATGCTAGTGCATTCATCTGTTGCCAAGTCTATCAAATTTTCCATCTTCACATTCCACATGTATGTATTTCAAAATTATAACAACAGATGATCTAGCAGTCAAAACTTTGAATATTTGAAACAATGGGTTCTTGATTTCAGACTTCAGTGGTTTGTCATTTCTAAGATCTGAGCTGGGTTCACTGCTGTTAAGCTGCTTCTACAAAAAGAATAACTTCAACTCTGATGATGCATATATGACAGGATAAAATAAACAATGTTCTTGTGGAATGGTGAGCTACCCTACACTTGGATACAGCAGCATCTTGGTATTACAATTTACAATTGTGAAGACCATTTTAAAACAATCTCTGTATGTTAAATTAGTTAAGAGTACTACTATAGGTAGAAAACTAGTTAGCCAGGCATGCTATCCTAAACCTCTTCAAGTTATGGTAAAATGAAAAGCTTAACAGACCTTCCCATGTTAAAATACTTTGACAGTCACTAGTAAGAATATGTAAAGCCTTTTATTGGCCAACATACTGACCAATAATAGCTATTTGCCGATATATTGGTATCAGCATTTATAATGGCCCATAAATGAAAATTTAAAAAGTAATAAAGAGATGGGAGAAACACCCTTCAACTTTGTTATGAACGTCCCTGTTGGCAACATCACAAACAACAACCAGCTGATTGGATTGGAGCAGAGCCGGGCATGGCGCAAACAAGTAATCCATAATTTGTTGTGACAATCAAATATGATTATTTTTAAACTGGTAAATGGTAAATGGACTGGTGCTTATATAACACTTTTTTACTCAATTTGAGCGCTCAAAGCAGTTTCTTACTACAAGCCTCATTCACACACACACATTCATACAAGTGATTTTTTTCTTTGCCTAAGCACTTTTAACTTAACGTTCACAGACTCACACTCCGATGGATGCTTTGGGAGCAACTTAGGGTACAGTATCTTGCCCAAGGATACTTCGACATGCAGATTTAATAAGCATTTTATTTAACATTAAGGCCACTGGACTACACACCATTATGTTTTCGAAGACTGCATGTGAATGGGTTTCTGTAGCCTCTGCACTGGTTGGCTTCCCACAATCCTCTCTTCTCAGCCAAAGAGCTACACAAACAGACACCAACACCAAACATGCTGGGAACATATTTGGAAGATGTCAGTATTTAACACAAGTTGATGGTTCCATTATGAAAAATGTAGGATCCAGAGTTTTGTGAAGCTCGTCTACTTCCAGTTAGGTCATCATTGGGTCCCTAACCCTAAGCTATCAAAATAGGGTTTTTTTAATGTTCTCCCAAGTCTTTTTTGCTTTTCTCCATAATGTAGGGTAAGGGTTGGGGTCGTCATGGTGGTGACTTAGACCTCAAAGGGTTAAGCCACTTTTTCACTGAAGTGAAATGGAAAAAATATCTTTATCACCAAGGGATAGGAATATACCAATGTATCAACAGTTCATCTGTGTCAGCTGTTATTTGCCTCATTGATTGCCATTGGCCTGTTGGGAAATGATTGCTGATAAGTATCTGTTGTGTTGCATCAATTTTGAACTAGCTAAATGCTGTGTTAGATATTTGTGGTCATTTAAAAACAATATATAGACAAGTTCAAAGACTTTAGAACAGTTCAGTTATTAGCTTCTTTGCTTCCCTGGCTCAGAACTGGACATAAATAACAGTTTCGGTCCAGAATTTCAAAAGTGGTGCATTCCTAGCCCTGCTCCTCAGTCAATAACCATGCAGTTTAATCACTACCAGCGCTCATATTTGAGGTATGATTCACCAACTCTGAAAAGAAATCATAATCGCTATCCCTACACTTGCCATGGCTCTGAACAGGTTAGGTATTTCAAATATGCTGTGGCTGCTTTGATTTCCCACACTTTGAATGGAGTTAGTGAGGAGCAAAGGAAGCGAAGCAGTGGAGGAGAAAATGACAACCCAGCAGCACATAGCCACAAGTGAGGACACACAGTGATGCTCAGTCACTCCTCTATGTAACTAACACACACAAGCACGCACAGGGTGAACAACTAATGCGGCTCCATCCTGACACTGAAAGGACTACGACATCTTTGCCTAAGGAGAGGAAACCACTTGTGTCAAATGGCACGCACTGGTCAAACGCATCATTTCCTTCAGCACTCTACTCTTCAAATGCTCTGGATGCATCATGCTCCACCTCTGGTTTTTGACTTTAGAAGAAACTGTATTAAGGGCACAGCAGTAGTGGTATGTGTGGGCATTCACAGCATAGTACAGCCACGGACACCACTTACTCTTGTTGACACCAGAATTTCCAGATTTATTGTTGTTGTAGGCTCTAAAAGATGAACAATAAGCTATATTACACAGTTACACAAGTGTGCATCTGTTCAGCTGCACCTTTTTCCATGGACAATATACTTCCTTCTTTAGTAAAGCATTATTGCATACATTTTAATGATACCGACTTCGTCAATAGCGACTATACTTATGATTACACAGCATTACAGCATTATTGGATGACAAGAGGCTTTCCCTGTGACAACAGTGACATTAAATCCATTACTTCCTTGTACTAGTTGTCCCAGGTGCAGCATCAGGGAAACCTGATACTATGTCCTGGTGAAAGAACACAATCAGGGAGGAGCTGCCATTATCAGTACAACTACTGTAGCCAATACTATTGGATCTATATTTATATTTGTTAAAAGACAGTTTTACACTCATCAGCTGCTCTGATGAGTGTAAAACTGTTTAACAAGTGCTGTCCATCAAGCCAGCCCTCAGTATAAAACATACGGCATGTCTCAAGGATCAGAGTAAGAACAGCACAAGAAAAAGATGGGCAGATGAAGGTTGCGGTGTTCTGGAAAAAGTCAGGTTTGTTGATGACAAGCCTGGATGTTCACCACACAGCTGGTGCCGCGATGTTCCTGACACAGAACGATACAAGAGAGGGGGAGGAGAGGGGGAGTACGTGATGTGTGTGTCAGTGTGAACTTGAATAGATGAGAAAAAACAGGGGTGGTGCCAAAACCAAAAAAAGAAGCAGGAAGGACATGAGTATAGAAAAAATGCAGAGAGAAAGAGAGAGAGAGGAGAAAATGAAAAGAGAAAAGGAGGTGATAAAAAAAATACTTTCAAAGGAGTAAATTCCCAGAGGGTTGCTATTCCTGGTGCGGTGAGCATACCTTCCTGGCACAGCCCAGATAAAAAGTGCCTTAATTCTGCTGATAAGAGAAGGAGAAAGAAATGGAAGGAGGGAGGTCAAACAGAGAAGTGTTGAGAGGGCAGGATGGAATAGGGGCAGCCTGAACTGTAGCAGGCTACTGTGTTTTGATAGTAGTGAGGTGTTTGGGACAGGAAGAGGCTGTGGAGACTTGAAGCGGTATGAGGCGAGCTTGAGCAAAGGAAGTCTTCATGTGGAATTGAGCTGTCAATTTGAGCAACTGCTTATTAGATCCATTATTTAAAAGACTCCGGTCATGAACATTAGCCTGCTTCTAGGCCTCCTCATATAATCAGTCATGAATTCTCTATTACACACATCAGCCCTGCTTTATTACACTGTCTTGACAGGACCCATTTATCAAAAAGACCCAAACTAAACTCTACACTGTAGGGAGAATCGGCTGTAATGAAGCAATGCACAATAAATACAGCTTGTTAATAGGTTTAATGCAGAATTAATGCACTTTATTTGCCAGTTCACACACATATACAGGACTTTTGTTAGTATGTGCGCTTCTGTCTTGTCCCTGCAGCATGAAGCAATTCCATCAATTCCTTTTGTGCTGACACAGATGCCTCTCTCTTTCCTGTAATACCTCCTGTCCTTCTTGCCCTCCAGATGTTATTCCTGTTACCTTCACTCAACATGTCCCTTAGTCACTGTGGTCCATCTCTCAGCTTGAGCCTTTCTTTGACTCTCCTCCTCATTTTGCCCTTCTCAGTCTTGCAGACTCATCTTTCTGCTTCCATGTTCCTTCTCTTTTTGTTCTAAGTCTGTGGTTGTGTGTCCACTCACTGATGCATTTTTTTAAAGCTACAGTTAAGGCACTGGACCTAATGGTCTTTTGAGGCCAACAATGAGGCAAGTAAAACCTACTATGGAAACAAGAGTTCATGTAGAACACAGACTTGATGAACAGGGCTGGGACCAGTAAGGCAATAATAGTTAAGAGTTGGTATGTGCAGTATAGACTGGACTGTTTGTAGTGGAACTATAGCTGGTGCTCAGTGAGGCTAGGAGCAGGGATGTGCCTTGGGTTGAGGCTGGATTTGAGCTTGGGACAGGGCAGGGTAGGTGACAGAGGAAGGTTACTTGGGGGATGTCGATTTCATTCTTGGGTTACAGGAAAGATGCTGAGTCTGAGGTGAAGCTGCTAGATCTGGGTCTGACAAACGCAGTCTTCTATGCAGCCCTGTGATATGTAGCCTTAAGGAGGAAAAGGGGGAGGAAGGGTTAGATGTTGGGGAGGAAGGTGGAGTACAGGGGAGGGAGGAGTAGGGACTGTGGGAACCTAAGTCTAGCCTCACAAGCCTGTCGCTCATGCATCTGAGAAGGGACTTTTTTGGGGAGTGACGAGCAGGGGAACCCTGTGCTTCTGGCTTTTCCCTGCTTTCAGCATCTGGCCCTGGAAGACAACACGTCAACCTGCAGTTAGAGCTTCTTATTGCCAAGATCAACTTTTAGCACTGCTCCATAGCTAAAGCAGTGAAGACTTTGTGGTATTCTAAATGTGAGAAAATGCTTCAGTGCTTTTGTGCTCAAAATACAGAAAAATATTCTTTGATCAAATTATATCAGGGCCTTGAACAGGACTTTTTCTACAGAAGACAACTTGAGATATCATTGTAGGAAAAATACAGGTGATGATGGATGAATGCATTCAGCTGATTCAGTTTCAGAGTCTGGGGATTGTTTATGCTGGCTCACTTGAAAATAAGGGAGCAATCACAAATATTATTAGTAATGATTTTACTTTTCCTACTACGACAAGCCCAAATCTATGCTGTGACAAAGTGCAAACCATTTCAAGGACAAAATCTGGAGATTTGGAATGTGCTTGTCAGAGACTCACTGGAGAAGCAGATGATTGTACTGCTCAATTTTGTCACAAAGATCTGGCAACTATTTACAGAGGGAAACTAAAAAAATTGAATGATTTAATGACTCGTTTAACAAAGTGAGTGTGCTTGCTCTTCTTTCACAGCTAATCTGCCATATTGCCTGCATTGGAATCGTGTTAGAAAGGGATCTCATTACAGTCAGCATGCGCAGGAAGGGACTACATGTAATCTTCCAGTATACATATGCTACAGTCAATCAAGTGTTATTTTAGGATAGACTTGTACCTATCCTATACCATCATCAGTTCCATATTACTTTGTGAAAAGGGTAAGACTCGAGAACAAACAAAATACAAACAGTGACGGTGGTTACGCAACAGCGTTTGGAAGCTGCATGTTAGAGCATAGCCAGGGTAAATATGAAAGAATGGTGAACTTAAAAAATAATAAAACAAAAACAACAATTACAGATAAGCATACTGGTTATCATGCCTCATATCGATATCTCTGTAGTTCCAAGCCCAGGGGGGGACACATGGCTTAATTAAAAATCAGGAAGACATACATCTTTCTACTTGCAAGTGAAAATAAAAGACTAAAGATCATAAATGATCTAGCCCGCTTTATCTTCACACTTGAGTGGAAAACAACATATTTCATTTTACATCCATGATATTCACATTATAACAAAAACAACTGCATGCACAGCCCTCTCTTTCTGCCATTTATTTTTAAACCCATGAACAAACATGGATGTCCAGAGGTTCGTTGTTTCAACTCATGAAAACAACTCTGCAACATATCATCTCGCATTTATGACATGTCTGAGTTGCAAGCTGACAAAGTTCAAGCACATCTTATAGAGTGTGCGTTTCTCCCTTCTCTTTTCTACTATTACAGCTCAGTTAAAACCTTTCCCTCCCTGTACCATCCCACCATCAGTTTAATCTCCATGGTTTGTAACAGTAAACAGTCCACTTTCTTTCTGTTCTACCACTTTCCCCACTGACTACCCTCACCCTCCCCTTCATCTAACTCCTCTTCTTAATTGAAAGTGCGGTTTCTTCCTTCTTCATATTTCTCATGTAGTCAACACATTTCCTTCCCTCACTCTACCCATTCATTCATCTTCCTTAACCAACCCTAAGCTGAGAAATTCTGACAGCCTCTATATAACAGAGCCTGGCCTCCCGCCGTCTCACCACTGCTATTCCTCCATCTGCTTGCAGCTTGCATAGTCTCATTCAGTCAGGTTTCAAAGGAGAGAGAGTAGGAATCTGGCTCACCTCCCTCACTTCTAAATGTCCTCTATCTCCCTGCTTTCTTTTATTTGATCTCCTTATCCTTTCTCCACTCTTCCTCTGTCTACCTTGTTGACTGAACTGAGCTGTGGAGCTGAGGGTCCAGACTGGCCTGCTGTCCTGTCTAATCTAGCCAGCAGACGTGATCAGAAGCTCACCACATTCCACCAAACGCCCCACCACCCCCACCCCCCAAAATCTTCCTCCATTCTTCCTCCAACTCTCTCCCTCTCTTTATTTCTCTCTCTCCCACCCTCCCCAGCATGGGCCTCACTCTACATTCCTCCCTCACTAATACTATTCCTGCTATCCTCCTCCCTCCCTCACTCCCCCTTTGCTACCTCTTGTTGCATTCCAATCGCACTAACAGTACTCCCTCTCGTCTCCCCACATCTCTAATTACATGCATTGCCTAAACAAAGCCTTATACATTACTCCCTCTTTAGTACTGTTTACTCTCCCTCTCTCTTTCATCCTTCAATCTCTTATTAGGCTCAAGTTCTGCTCCTCCTCCACAAATTCTTCCTTAAGATCTACAAATTCATCATCTCCTCACTCATTACAAACAGCATCCTAGGGAATAATTCATGCTCTGTAGAAAACTTCAGATCCAGATCAAGGGTGGCAGATTTCTGTTATTTTTACATACCTAGATTCTCAGGGAAATGACATACTTCACACCTGCCAGCATATCTCTCTTCAGCATATCATTTCAATTCAAACCCGCAGCAAAAATGCATCTCTTTAGTTTTGGTGTCCTTACTTAAATCTGAATTCCTATGCTTAGTCTATTTCATCATTGTTGGTCTGTGACTGTCACATTCCCACTCCATGTCTGTCACAGTGCACTTCCATTATCACTCCCTTTCAGTGCCCATCAGATTCAGGTTCAAGTTCTTATCACATTCAGAAACATTGCCTGTTTTGCAGGCTGGGTGTACTTTCACACTGTACATATTCCATTTCTGGCTGGATGACTCATTCACTGGTTACTAATTACTAAGGCAATCCCTGCTGGAATACGCAAATGCAATCATTCCTGTCACTCCCCATACCTTTCCCCCCCTATGTTAATGGATAAGAGTTATGAGCTGAAACTGTGAGAGCAGTGAGCAACATCACTGAACAAACACACACCCTGGGACTGCTTGAAAAGCTGCTACCGCTAAATGGATGACGACGAAACTCTAAAAGTTGCATGCGTACAAGCACAAAGGACGTTCTGGATGACTGATACAGACAAACATGGGTGTCAAACTGAGGGGAAACCTCTTCTGTCAGCCATATTTAAAGCCCATTAAACGCAATCCTGGGCGTGTCGCTTATTTTTCCTGTTTTCCTAGAAATTAACATTTAATATTTATACTAAATGAATACCCACAGGCCAACAAAAACAATGAAGCTATACCTACATCAGTGCACATGTCAGCTGGGGTCATTCAGAAACAGCTTCCATCAGAGAGCACGGATTAGCTGATTTTTTTTTAAAAACTCCTTTATACCAAATGTGGTATTAAATTAATAATGCGGTATAGGCTGGGCTCTACCCTGAAGAGCCACTAACCACTAACAGGTGAAGTGAAAAAGGCTGATTATGTTGTTGGAGTGTGTTGCTGGGAAATCTAGCACTGACATAATTGTTAATTTGACACATACAACCCACCTAATTATGGTGCATACCAAGCACACCTGTTTATGGCAGCGACACTCCTCGATGGCAGCCGTCTCCTCCAGCAGGACAGTACACCATCCCACATAGCTGCAAATTGTTACAAAAAGCCTAAATGAAACCAAAAGCTGCTCTTTGTCAGCTACTACAACAGAAATTGCTTACACAAGAACAACTAATAGCATTACTCACTTTAACAGCTGACTAATGACCACACTGTTCTCCACTTACACTAAGCTTAGCAGAAGAGTGAACCATAAAATTCCTGTTAGCCACTCTTATCTATCAGCGAATTATAGTGTTCTGCTTGTACCAGGCGTCCTTTACCCATGATGGTTTATTTGGTGTCCCTGACACACACACACCTCAAAGTAGCTACAACTACATGACACAGTGAGGCATATTAATAACAAATGAAGTTGTCAAAAGACCTCAAGACAGACAGTCTTTGCAAATGCTAGCAGTCATGCTCCCAGCATGCTTTGCAGCATTAATCCACCTATGAACAAGCCTCTTTAGGGGTGCCATGACAACCAGTAAACAGTGGACAACTCACTGCCAGCTCAACAGTCATCAACACATTGTTCACAGATGGAGGGGTGAGGGGTGTCAGGGAATACCCAGAGCTGCTGGGCTGTATCTGGTGTGTGTTGAAGCAATTTCAAAGATGACCAGTAGTCCACACACAGGCACAAACACTTCACCCATTTCTCAGCAGTGAACAATAAGACATTAATGGCTGAGTAGCATTGAGGCAGAAGCAACAACAATGTAGGCATTATTTAACAACTGGACGACAACAACACAAAAGACATACAGTTGCAGCCTAGAATCCATCTAACCATCTGCACACCGACAAATGAAGAAAACCTACAGCGCGCCCAGCCTGGGTATACACAGCCTGGATTTAGTCTCCCAGACAAATAAAATTCAGTGCCAAAAATAACTCTCATTATACGCATGAACTGTACAGTGCACACACTAGACACCTTTTTTTTTTTAAAAATAAAAATAAACACACAAATCATCCAAATCACTGAATGTGGAGATTGTGTGCAGTGTTTTTTTTTTTGTTTTTTTTTTTAAATTAGCTCCAGGTTTTCTTTCCCAGATAAGTTCAATAAGATTTCACTGCACTATTCCATGCCGGCCTAGTTGGAACAAAATTTGGCCCACACTGCTGCTTTGTCTGAACCCTTGCTCTTATGCAATAATGACCAATCACATTGACTGAGACATTTACATAATTGCTCAGTTGCAGTCTTAAAGGACATAGCAGTCTAATACTAGAATTAAACTAGCTACTGGAACGCTGAAATTCTGAACTGATGCAGTACAGAACACAAACTGGTTAGATGCTCAGCAGCCAGCTGTGGTAGGGATGTGACCTCATGACCCTCTACTACTAAATTACCTGTTAATATGCTGATTTTTCATTTGGTCACGTGCAGGTATGATCATAAGATCATTAGCTTAAGATCTGTAAAACCACTTATCCAAAACAAAGTCATACAAGACATCATATTTCAAAGAGATCATGGTTCTAAAAGATGTAGGAAGCTTTCCAGATAACAAAGCACTGAATGTTAAAAAGCTTCCGCGTTGGCCCCATCATGGAGACGCTATTAAGCTGCTATGGAACCATCATTAGAGATGATATCTAGTGCCTGCAGATATATGATATAATAAATTATCTATAAGCTGCCAATTTGCTGCTTACGCACAATCCACAGCTTTTTAAGTTCAGACCAACTGGTGCTTAACAGTAAGGTGTGTGTTTGTGTCTGTGTGTGTGTGTGTATGTGGGGGGGTGGGGGGGTTGAGGTCAGTGGGGTCTGCAGGGGGTTATGGCTGCATTAGTGTGTCTGTGTGTGTCTTTCTGCTTTTGTTCTCGCGGTGATGCCTGCCAGGACCGTGTTTTCATGTGTTTTTCGTGAGAGCAGCAGTGAGCCCAGCGTGGGGCTAGTGTCTGGAGCATGTAATTGAAACACAGTCCCATGCAGCGCTACACACTGACCCCACTAATCTCCTTCTGACAAAGTGGCTTAGCTTCTATAGGGTCATATGGCACAGGCTTAAACACAACAGGCCCAGGCAGACCCTGGGGTCCTCCCCGCATTCAACAGGTCACATTCAGCAACTCGGTGATTAGGAATACACTCCAAAATCAAAAGAGAGGTTAAACCTTTATCGGTGTAATCTGACAGAAACATGTTTATGTAATCACTATGGATGCACCGACTGTGAAATTATGGGCTGATAACAGTATTTTTTTTTTTTTTTGTCTATTTATTTTGCTTTTGTTCTTCTTTACTTTACCTCCTTTGCTACAGGATAACAAAGAAATCTTCATTACAAAAAGCAACTGACCCCTTTTAAAGTCTTTCAGCTCTTCATAACACAATCTTTGAACACTTAGCCTGTGTGAAATTTTGGAGACAGAACATAAATAACATAAAATAACATAAATATTGACCACTGACATCAGTAAATGCCATGTTAATTGGCAATATGCCTATATCAGTCAACAATGCCAATATCTACTGATATACTGATGCAGCCATAGTAATCATGTAACACGTGCAACAAAGGCAAACTATAGTTGTGAGCATAAATGTAGAGCAGCCACAGCTTCCTGCCTTATTTGCTGAAAAGATAAAGAAATTATCTATACGGGGAACTGCAAAATCAGAGCAATTACTGCAGGAATACTGGTAATGATTACACCAGAGGCAGCAAAGGAAGTTAAAAACCACAGCAGCACTGTTTACAAAAACATCATTACACAGCAGCACTGTCTGACTTGAAACCCGTATTGCCAAAACAGTCAGGCACGTAAAAACACTATTCCCATGTGACTACCAAGCTGCAATACAGGACAGCCTGCTGGACAAGCTCTAAGACAACTGAAAAAAGGGAAGAAAAAAAGAAAATATTCAGTCGGTCTACTTTTGCTGTTGTTGTTTTGCTCAGCTCTTATAGTGAATTCCTTATTCTTCTTCTCAGCAAGGCCACTAACCTTAGCTTAGTTAACAGGGACTCAATAAGGCAAATATAGAGGACAGGGGTTTAGTAGTTTGTTTACAGTGATGACTGAACATGGAAAAATACATGGGTAACAAGTAGCCTAAAAACTGACACTTAAGTACTTATAACTCTGTCATATCCATATCAATAGCCTATTCCATATTTCTAAGCTGTGCTTTTCAATGCTAATAACTTTATTTGCATTTCCACTGCAAAGCAGACCTGACCTAGCAAACGGGTGAGAACTTAGAATCTTTGTCCAAACACTTCCTCTGTGCATACCTTTCCTCTGCAGGAACAGCCTGAGTAGAGGGTTAGCTGTGGAGATGGCCTTGTGGTAGTTGTCATCATTGTTGATGGGCAGCAGGTCACCGTGCACGTCAGCGTAGCCCACCAACAGCTCCACATTGGGGATGCGATGCACATGCTGCAGGAGGCCGTAGAACTCATCAAAGCGGCCTGGTTTGGACCGATCCAGAGAGAACCGACGAAACTCTGCACCAAACTGGGATGGGGCAAACAGGCAGTCGCATGTGAGTGCAAATGAACAAACAAATACACACAGGCTTAGGAGGTGGGGCGGAAACCAGGGTTTGAGGTTTGGAACCGTGACTGATAAGCCTACACTGTACTGATGCATGAGCCAACGTATCACGTGTGGTAAATTATTCATGCATTGTGTGTATATCTAGGTTTGCAGATACAGCTTTTATCAAGCTACCTTACAGGATGTTTAGCATGCAGCTATTAGAAAGACCATGTGCTTTCAGCACACGTGCAATCCCCAAAAACATGTTGCCGGTTTACACGTAAAGCATGTGGTCTGACTGGATCAATGCCTAATCTTTAGGCATCTCTGTAGTTGGGACAGAGCACAATGCCTCACTGGTAGTGTTAGTGAAAGGTACAAGCTGTTGTGGTTACGGTTGCCCAGCGCTGTCAAAAAGATGATCTGCCAGCTTAGTCAGTTATGTTATGAATTAATGCAAAGTGTTACTTTAATAACTGGTTGGGGACATAAGGAAGGTCATCTTAAATCAGAAGACAAAAGAATTTAAATAACCCTGGACAGCTGAGTAAATATTAATAATAATAATAACTATAGGGTTTCTCTTAGTCAAGTAGGAGGAAGGCAAAAATTTATTGTTGTAGCTGAAAATATTTGACAGTTTGTATCAACACGTGTAAATACTTCTAGAGCAATATAGTCCTTATTCATCACATGTATGTGTAATGTAATGATGAAGCCCCGAGCCTGTCGCGGGCCGTGTGACACCTGTAACCACAGGCAACCTGTAACATGACAGGCAACGACTGGCACCTTTAACCGGGGTAATTTGACATAAACCTCAGGTAACTGGAGTAAACTTCCCAGGCAGATTTAATGAAATTAAAAACTTGGACTCAAACTTGGAGTCAGTATTTGAGCAGGGGAGTGCGGCGGAGAAGGCTGTGACAGGTGACACTGGCTCACTGCGCAGTCAGCTGACAAAACCCTCCACCTTCACACAAACTAGCTAGCCTTCAAAGTTAAAGCGACGGCAAACTACGCCACAGTTACCAATAAAGTTTCAGGAATGGTAAGCAGACAACCAGATGGTCACGGCGAAAAATAACTGTCAGCTACTCTGAAACTTTTAGCTCGCGTCATAATAACCCGCTATCAAGCCACTTTAGCAGGCTAAATTAGCAAGAGTGGGTTTAATCAGCACGGAGACCGTCAGGAGCACAAACACAGCGAGAGAAACTGACAAAGAAGTGTCCATACCCACCTTGCTCTTCACCTCCACGGCATTCAGAGAACGGCTGCTCGGCACTCGGTGGTTTTTATTCATGTTTCGCTAGCAGCGGGACCGCCGCCAAAGCACTCGCACTCTCCCTGCTCCTCCTGCCGCCGCCGCCGCCGCCGCTGCTGCTGCTGCCGCTGCCGCCGTCTATCCACAAACCCTGCGTCCACCAGTTGTTTTTTGATTTTGCTTTATTGTTTTCAGTCACGCAGATTGCACCGCGACTTCTCGACGTTCGCCAGTTTGCGTGGCCTCTCCAAAGAACGCGACAAAGGCTGACAATCAGCCCGGTTCAGTTTGTAAACTTATCTCCTCTCATACTTGCCGCTGCCAGTGTAGCTACAGCCCCACTGCGTACCGTCTGTGGCTTACCTCTGCCTGTGACTCTCTCCCTCTCTGTGCCCGGAGAGCTAAAGATACGGAACTTCAAAATAAAAGGCGTGGTTTCTATAATAATGTCTGACTTCAAAATAAGAGTCATCTTCCATCCTCACCAGGAATAGCCCACTCTGTCCTGTCACGGTCTGCCAGCCATGCTCCAGATAGCTCGAACAATAGTGAACGGTAATGCCTCATTTAAGATTTTTAAGATTTCCATCATAAAGAAAATACCAAATTTAAAGTGATTTTTGCCATCATGTTAACTGAAGCACTGATGTTGATGCAAATACTAATGTATAGTATATAACAGGGATTTTAGGGTAGTTAAATGAAGTGTTACCTGTGTATGTCAAATTTGTATGGGTACCAAATGTAAAATGTTGCCTGCACTGTCTACATCATGTTTTTCTTTTAATTTTATAGTGACATCATATGGCCACAAGCAATATATACCTGCTGCAGCTGCTGGCTGCATGCCCACTATATGCAGATACTTCATTCTCTATGCCTTCATAGTATGTTTCAGGTCAGATTTGACCCAGGACAAGAATTCCCTCATAATAAGTGTCTACAACAAGTTTTGAACTACATATTAATTTAGAATGTATTAATAGCCTATCTAACATTAATAAATGGAGTGTTTCCGAGAACAGCGAGAGTGTGTTTTACATTTTACAATATTCATTTTTGGAGAAGAACATCTATAATCACATAATATCATGTCCTGTTTTACCTAAGACGTGAAAACATAACAGAAATAATAATTTAATTATTATTATTTTCATTGAAAGTGAAAATGGCATTCTGGAAGTGTTGGGATTTACGTAACCGTAAACTTTAACTATGGAGAAAATAATTACTTTTTTTTTTAAAAAGCACACTGATGTTTTTGGAGGAAGAAAGTATAAGAACCACCATATAACGGAACATTGGTATGACATACAGGAAAAAAGAAGATGAAGAACTGTTTTTGCTGATTACAGCAAATGCAAACATTCATTTGCTCCACAGTCCACACAGGAATCTTATCAGTGAGTGAAGCCCACTAAAATGTTCCTTTAAAGAATAACATTTTGACTATGAATAAAATCATTGCATTGAGCCGTGACTATGTGTTTTACTGATTAGGTGAACAGCTCCTAAAGTTGTTTAAGCATATGTAGTGTCTCTATAAATCAAAGCTGAGATTTGACAAGAGGCAGTAAACCAGTTTATTATGTTTTTGCTTCTCTAAGATCATGGTAATGTCTTTCCTCCTTGACATTGTGTTAATACACTTCTGAGTGCTCTGCTTTCATAGCGGTGCTCACATTTAGTGATGATCAGTTAATCAAGTGCATTGGATTAGCAGCACCTGGCTGCTATGTACCCGATTAATTCCTATGAAAGCATTAAGGTGTACCTGGTTTTTCACAGCACTCCATAGAATCCTATGAAAACTACCTTTGCACATGATTGTATGAACTGTTATATTGCCATTGTGCCGTAGTAAAATGTGAACGTGCCAGATGTTTAAGTTTAAAGTGACTGTACATTAATAAATCCCTAATTATGATCCATTTTTTAATGCTTATGATTCTGAAATGTCCTTTCCTGTATATGTTTCCCTTAGCTTAATGCCAATACTTATTTAACTTATTTTACGCTGTAGTATTGCTATCATTACTAATGAGAAGGATCAAAATATATATCCCAACCCTATGCAAAAGAGTTCAGTGTGAGGCTGTTGTGAGGTGCCATGTTTCATAATACTGCCTGTGTTAGGACACAGGGCATTTGTCCATTGCTGTCGATTTCCAAGACTTGTGCAAATTATTATCTTGTGTGCACAAGTATTTATCGTGATAATAAATGAATGTGTTTCTCTAACAACTTCAGATGCACACAGACGTCATATGATCTGGTCTCATGGCAAAATCTGAAAGAGTAACAAAGAACCCAGCAACTTTAGCATTCAGATGTAGTTGGTCAGATGATAAGTAAAATGTGTCCCTCTGCAGCGTCATTTTGATATTTTATAAGAAAACCGAGTTATATTGGTTGAATAATAAATTACAGAAACACTGCAAACATCACACCAAAATTCATATCCAATGAAATTCAACTAAAGGCACTCACTTTATTTAGAAAATGAAAAAATAATGATACGCACACTGATGGGTTGCACAGTTGTACTAAGTACATTACAAACCTACAGCTCAATGTTAGCGCCTGAATTACATGTAGTTTGACACTAGAGGGAGACAGAGACTGTGCCGGGAGATGGATGTCCTGTTTCAAAAACTGTAAACGTCTACATTTCAAGCTAAAATATACACATATTTGATTGACTGCAGCGAGCAGTGATGATTTCTCTTTCTCTGAAAGAGAAAAAACACAACAGAAGTTGTTTTGTTTTTTTTAAAGGCTTATACATGTGTAGGAAATAGTTGGAGTTCCTCCTTCTGTATAATATCCTGCTTTTTGCAGGCAAAGAATTCTTCACAACATGACTGGAAAACAGAAGACAGACACAGGGTAACATATGTTGATACAGTCATGCTTTTCAGTACCAATGGTGTTTCACTAAAACAACAGAAAAATGTAAATCAAAATGATTGTCAGCATATGTGCTCATTTGTTTCATTGACTTTTATTTTTTGTTAAAATTAAACTTGTGGCGCTGATCCATTGCATTCAGGGGTTGGAACAGAAGCAACAAGTCCTCAGTCTGTACTTTTCCATACAACATGTGTTCCCTTCTTTTCCACATTTGTAACCTCTTTGGACCCATCCTACATTTTACCATATTCAGTTAAATTCAATTTTATTTATATAGCACCACATCACAACATCAGTCGCCTCAAGGTGCTTTATATTGTAGGTAAAGACCCTACAATAATACAGAGAAAACCCCAACAATCAGATGACCCCCTACGAGCCAGCACTTGGCGACAATGGGAAGGAATTCTGAGAAATGTGGGAGATTTTGAAACTAAGCAGACTTCTGAGCATATCGTAGATGTCATGATCCCTGTTTTTTCCCCCTTATTTAAGATATTCACTGTTTGGTTCTCAGTTTGTTTATTGGTTATTCCTTGATTTTTATGCATTGCATTAGAGTTTATTTTGGCCCTCATTGTTCCCTGTCTCATGCTCCTGTGTCAGTTCCCCCTGTGTTAAGTTTTGTCATATATCTGCATAACTGTTTAGCTATTGTTCTCACTTCCTGTTTTATTTTGGTAGTTACTTGTCTTTAGTGTCTTGTGTTTAATTTTACTTCCCCCCTCCTGTCTCATTGTCTTTGATTATTTTCACCTGTGTCTCGTTACCCTCCAGTGTCCAATTCCCTGATTACCCTTTTGTATATAAATACTGCTGTCTTTTCCTCAGTCCTTGTGTGTCCGTTAACCTTCTCACTGTGTTTCCAGAGTCTTGTATTAGTTGCTTTCCTGGTGGAATTTTACTAGCAAAAATAAAAGCTCGCTTTGCTTCATTTAGTCTGCGTCCATATGTCTGTATTTGGGTCCTCAATCCTGCAGTTCGTGATAGTAGATTTATTAAATGTGGCATATGAACAGTTTATTAATGGCTACCCTGAGGACCACTACAGATTGCTGTATAGACTCAATTATTTGTTTAAAAAAAAAATAAAAAGAGGTGCATGACAGAAGATCAAGAAAGGAAGAGGGCACATGGAGACTACTTCTACAGGTGAAACTCGAAAAATTAGAATATCGTGCAAAAGTTCATTTATTTCTGTAATTCAACTTAAAAGGTGAAACTAATATATGAT
>VUQS01006101.1:7152-22697 GCA_015108495.1 Heterochromis multidens
AAAAAATTTCTCCCACTAAAAAAAAAAAAAAAAAAAAAAAAAAATCGCTACATCCAGATGAACAGATTCAACTTTTTAGAATTCTGGAGTAAGTTGGATGAAGTGGTAGAGTGTCCTCAGGGGGGAGAGATTGGTGATTGGGGTAGACTTCAATGGACATGTAGGTGAAGGGAAGAGGACCATGGAACCTGGGCCCAAGGTGATTGAAGTCCAGTGTGAAGTTTCTGCAGTCTGTGATGATTTGGCATCCATGTCATCTGTTGGTGTTGGTGGTGGTTGGCCCACTGTGTTTTATTAAGTACAAATTCAATGCAGTCATCTACCAGGAGACTTTAGAGCACTTCATGTTTTCGTCAGCTGATGAACTTTATGCAGATATCAATTTTCTTTTCCAACAGGACCTGCCCATAGCGCCAAAACTATGTTTGCTGAACATGTTATTACTCTGCTTGACTGTCTAGCCAAGTCAGGGGAATGTCCATCGAATCTGTGGGGTATGGGTTATCAAGTGGAAGATGAGAAACAGCCAATCCAAGATAAGCTGAAGGTCGCTATCAAAGCAACCTGGGTTTTAATAGCACATCATCAGTGCTTTAAGCTGATAACCTCCATGCCACACCAAAACAACATTTAGAATTTAACGGGTTATTAGATAACAGTCTTCAACCTGAACAACCATACAGGATGTTTGTTCCCACCAGAGTTTGATTTAAGAGAGAACACGTTTGTAGTCATTGACTTTAAAAATCAAAGATGGCTGTTTGTTTCCTAAAGAGTCCAGTGTTTTGTTGAGCCATCCATCCAACCCAGTCTCCTCCCCATTCATTCTGCTTTATCTAACCTGCACCCCTCAAACAATCTAGCTAAAAACCTAGGCTACAGTGAATATGTACAATACATTATTTTTATGCTTGAAAATAGAAGCAGTAATTTTCTTTCAGTGACACACATCTAAGAAAGTCATCTCCACGGCAACCCTTCTGCACACCCTAATTGTTGCTCCATATCACTGTGAATTCAGAATATATTTGGAAAAATAAAACACATATACATATATTTATATACAAGTCATTTGCAACACATGATAATGGTTGAGGAAATATAGTCTAGTTTATATTTTTAGTATAGTTTATATATATTTTTGAGGCAGATGACTCCCCCTCTTTCAGCTTGGTTGTGCTGGAGGCTTCTTCCAATTAAAAGGGAGTTTCCCACTGTCTCCAGACACCTGCTTATAGGATATGGTCTGATCATTGGGGTCTGCTCTCTAACACTGTAGGGTCTTTCTTTACAGTACACAAAGCCTTGGCGTGACTGTTGTTTGAAATTGGCACTATGTAAATTGAAATAATAGAATTTTCTGTAATAGCTAAAATGCATTTGTCTTCCAGAATGTAACCACTGTTGTCTGGTGTCACAGTACTGCCCTCTCTATGGCCAACATCAACCCCAACTTCCCCCAGCATGGTAGTGTTTAATTCCCTGTGAATCACACAACCACAACATAATTTGGCCCTGAGAAAGTCTGGAAGGGTGGTTAGGCTCATTGTCGTGCTAGAAAACAAATTAATTTCCCACTAAGACTCAAAATACAACATATGTGCTGCAGACATGAATATACCCCCTACTGAAACATATCACTTAAAAATTTATGCTACCTGTCAAGTAAAAATGTCACAATTCATTTACATTAACACAAACTACTATATTCCTTTTCTGTGACTATTTCATGCTTTACTATGAGACTGGGCTGGTATCTCTACAGCTATCTGCCTGCTACTGGAACTATGGGAAACATTGATGTTGGCTTTAATCTGGAGTGCTGGGAGTTGTTGATTTCGTTTCTGGTGGCTCTAATGAATTTATCCTCTGCAGCAAAGAGAACTCAGTCTTTCTTTCAGCCGGTGTCATCATGACATTTTCTGTTTCTAGAAAATGGATCATGGCACACAAAGGGCTGCTGGTGGACATAAAGGTTTGGCTTTTTCCATGTATACCTTAGGAAGGACAGGGAACACTGTAGAAATCTGTGATGAGATACAGTCATTCTTGAGCAGCACCACTTCATTTCATAGTCTGATTCTGATGTTTTAGATTCCCTAGCCTTTTTGTTTTTCTTTAATAATTGAGTTTTCATAAATCCATCTGTAATGTGTTCTTCCTATTTTATTCCACTTTATTTTTTTATCAGATTATCACTGCAAGATATATTACATTCAACCAATCTTCAGATTCTGCAGACATTTTAAAATGAACTGATGCTTGGCAGGGATTTTAGAAAGTTGAATGCATTTCATTACAAAGGAGCAACAGTCAACGTCATTTTGTCTTATAATTTGCTGCCAGTGCTTTCCCGGAGCAAAAGCAACACAAGCTTGAAGATGGATTCCACACATGCTTCATCCAAACAGGCACCAATGTTCCCTGAAGCAATATGCAGTCAGCAGGCAGTAACCAAAAAGATGGATCATCACACAAAATCTTTCTCAGGGCGACTTACTCCAGCTGAAAGCTCTCTCTCTCCTCAGGAGGCCCCATTCTGAGACCAGCTGGCCGACTCAGTCAAAGTTATTTGTGTCTATTACAGAATGTTGGTTATCTGGGTTAATGTGTAGTCAGTAATAAAACTTTAGATGAATTGTTGAATTAACTGGAATTGGTAACTTTGGCATTCATCACTCAACAACATACATAGTTTTGTAAGCAACAATTATAGTCCCATTATAACATTTCTTTTATACTACTCCCAGCAAGAATAAAACTTGGAGTCTTTCCCTGTGATCCCTGTTACATAGTGTGTATTTAGACCATGAATAAAATGAATCCACGCAGTGTGTATCAAATCAATTGTTACAAAAGAGTAATTCGTGATACTTTAGAGACTTGTTATAAAGTTTGGAGTCAATGAAAAGCATAATGCAAATGTGACAGCTGAATGCAGAAAAGCCTGAGCAAAGTTCATACGTTATTCATGACATTTTATTGTCCTCTGGGTATCCTTCTATAGGAAAAAAAAGCACCGGAAACAAGGGATGCACCAATACAGCTTTTTTAGTTTCTGTACTGGAACAGATACTTTGACTTTGAGTGGAGTACCAATCCAATACCGATGTTAATGTATCACTGTGAAGAAGAGACTGGGAGTCATTTATTTTTGTGTAAGGCAAAATCTGCTTTGACCTAAACATTACTTTCCTAATGTTGTAAAATATTTACATTCAACTGTATATTTTTCCTAATTGGTAAGACCGGAGTGGTTGTAGATCAGGAGGTAGAGCATGTGTGTGTGTGTGTGTGAGAGAGGTCATATGGGAGGCGTGCCATGCCTCCAGTTTGGTACACCTGCTTCCCATCTACTCATCTTCATTCTGCATATTTAGGACCAGCTCAGTCATCCACTTACCACCAGACCATTACAGCTTCTCAGGTGATAAGCAGTGTTTGCTCTCGTATGCTTTCAAGTTTATGGTTTGCTTACCTTTTTTCTCCTTCATCTCAGATCTCCTTCAGTGGTCCTGTCTGGTCACTCCCAAACTTTGCCTATGGAAAATCCCTCCAAAAAGAAAGATAGTCACCCTGTAAAGGAACTCCTTACTGACTTTCCAACTTGCTGCCTGGAAGGATGCTTTCCCCTGCCCACTGGCCTAACCCCAGCTCTTTCACCTCTCTGACTTGGAATTTCCCCATTCACCTGACTGTTTTGTAAATCTGCTTGTGGGTCCTAAAACTAGCATGAACTCTGACCTTTTTAATCAATTTGTGATGTGATTTTAGCCTTCACTCAGCAAATTTAATTTCAGTAGTTTCATAACCTGAGCACAGAAAAGTACTCATGAGATATTCACCAACACCACATTACCCCACCAGTACTGCCTCCTTACCAGCCACTTATTATACAGTAAAAACCAAAGTATATTTAGGAAAAAGCACTCCGGTTTTTATGCCTCCCACTTCTTCTGCGTTAACCCGCTGACTATGAAAAATCGCCGGTTACTTACCATCTAACACACTGTTTCCTGAACCTTGACATGCACTTTTGTTACTTCATCTGTGAGTGGTCATCTTATTTTGGTTGGAGAACCATTTCAGATACGTTTTCAACATCAATTCACTGACATGATGTCTCAGTCTCACACCAAATCAGATGTCAAGGCTGCACTATACAGGGACCTTGTTTGTGAATCTGATTCATCTTCTTTCTTTTCTCACCTGACTTAGATCAGTGGGATTATAAATTCTTAAAAAAAATCTCCCCAAACAGTGGGTCCATATGGTTCTCCTGATCGTAGACAGTTTAATCAATATCTGTGAGCACAAACATGTCTCTCCCAAAGACAGAAAAGACAGAGTCAAAAATCTCTTGGTAACAGCAGCAGTAAACAAACCCTTGAGCTGCTTTCCTGGCAGTTAATGAGGGACAGACTTTGTGGATAAAATGGAACCATTGTTTTTTTTATTTATTTATTAATTTTTTTTACGTCTGAGAACAATGTACACATGCACAGAAAGCGATCAAACTGTAAAGCTCAAAAAAGACTGATTATGCAGCATGTATAATGCAGTATGTATTTTAACCAGTCTGCAGGATCATGGCTTTCTTTCGAGCTACTGTAAGATGTGGGCAGGTGCATTTCTGTTTGCTTCTTTGAGTGCTCTAAATTGCCCAGTTAATGACTGCAGAAACTGAATAATGTGTGATAACAGCTTTCTCCACTTGGCTGTCTTGAAGTTAAAGTATGTAAAAGGAATAAACCTTTGTCTCGTGCTGAGCACTCGCCAGGAAATTGATTGCAGAGAAGTATTTTAGAATATCAAATTGAGGAGAATCCCCAGGAGAATACATTAGAACTCCATACCTGCTGTGATTTTGTTCACTGTTCATTTTAAACATGGACATTAGAAAGTCAGTTTTTTTTTTCACTTTCTCCTTTCAAGAAATTAAAGTCTGATCAAAGACAGTACAAACAGAGCTACATGCACACACAGATGGCCATACATTCCTTGTACTCTCACAGGCTGCAAAAATTCTGTCATTACTTCTGCAACCTGTTTCCACATGAGCAAAGGTAGTCAACATCAATGGGGTGTGACATCCCATGTACTGTCTAAAATCAGATTTTAATGTAATTAAGAGAGGAATGCATGACTTCCACTTACAGCATAAGGTTCAAATCAAAGAGAAGGTTTTGTGACTCTGGCTGACAGCTGAAAAATCTGAATTGAAACTGTGGTGAATGATTATGATTTTATTTATTTCTTTGTTAGAGGACAAAACAAGACTTAGCTGATGCTATTGCAGGACCTTTCTTTAAGTAAAATTGGATCCTTTTCATTGTTAATGATTAATAAAACAGTGTATGAAGTATGAACCTTTTTAAAACATGCACTAATGTGGTTTGACGTCTGCTTTTACACACTGTATTATAAAGGCTCTTAATATTTGCTGCTAGCTTTCGTTTTTCTTTCTCTTCTTGATTGGAGACTTTGTTATATTTCTTTGGGTAAATCTATATATATTTCTTGTGAATCTATATTTGAGAAAGTAAATATTTCCCTGAAAATATAATACATTAGAATTTAACATTAGTAAAAATATAAGAATGCACAGGTTTAAAATACAACACCATTTAGGTGATATACATAGGGGTTAAAGTGAGATTTGGTAGGTGGGGAAACCCTAAGATTGGATGTAGCAGTGCAGCATGGGGAAAATAATTACTTAGAAGTCACATAATAACTTGTTTTGTGAGCTCCAGTAGATTTTTCTTTGTACAGCCTAAATACTATACTGTGATCTGCTGACATGTGCTGCTACACCAATATTCAGTTCTCTTAGTCAACAAGGTATAAGCAGATGTTTCACAAGCTATATGGCTGATTTCCAACCTCTAGACAGCATAAAGCTAGTATAAATAGTAGAATTCAGTGAGTGAATCTTCTCAGTATTATCACCTTAAATATAAAATGATGTCTGCTACTCTTGATGTAACCTGACATTGACCATGAACGTCACAGCCTGCTCTGCACTGGTCCAACACAATGCATTACTGTAAACTTCACCACAACACTAGAAGCTAACCACTTTAGCCTGCACTAAACTGTCTAGTATAGTGGACTGTGGGATGTCATTACTTTCATATTACTGAGCAAGTATCTCCATGCCATCACTAGAAGCAACGCCAGCACACAGCACACAAAACATGAACTCATTCAACAATAATGTGCTTTAACCTGCCTATCAGACTTAATTACTCATTAACTGAAGATGCTGGAATATTATTTCAGATCATTTTGGCCAACTTTAACCCATGAATATAGACAATGAAAATGTTTCACTACAGAGGTTTCATTTCCAAGTCATTTTGTATACCATTATTATGCACAATAACTAGCTGTATCATAATTTGTTATGTCATTGTGCTTCCTCATTATTCTGATAACACACAGTATTCCCAGATATGTTAACAAAAAATGTAATTATTTGAACCTCTGTTCACAGTATTTTGTGAAACCCAAGTTTACTTTTTCCTTAGAAACTGCAATAGAAGCCATTTCTAGTAATTTGTTCCTCAGTTTAGCTACAGTTTTTAGTAATAGTGCCATGAAAAGAGAGAGAGAGAGACAGAGAGCATGCCACAGCAACCTAAGTCTTCCTTGAATTGCCAGCTGAGGCTGATTCCAAAAGTAAGTCAGTGCCCATAGACTCCCTTGTTAAAATGCCCAGAAGCATGTTTACAGCCTGGTCCAAAAAAAAAAAAAAAAAGTTTATTTATTTGTTTATTTATTTAGAGTTAGCTCTAGGCGACAGCTGTCTGCTAGGCTTTACCTCTCCTAATTGGGGTCTTTTGGAGCATTTTAATAGAATTATCTGACTAATAATATGACCTGCTGCGAGGTAAAGAAATAGTGAAATTCTAGTATTTTATCTAGTATTTTGATGTCATTTCCATCCCCTCTATGGATAGATACAATAGGGTTTGGTGGTGTAGGTGGGTTGGGTAGTGAATTTAGGGCTAAAAGTTTGATTTACAGCCATGAAAACCAAGCAGGCTGAAAACACTGAATTGAACAATACGTTTTGTCTATCAGTCTCCTATGTTTCAGCACCTGCACATCAGCTCAGCTTCAGTTATTTTATCCATAATATAAAAAGATGGGCGTTTCACGTCATACTGAATAAAACATCAAGCCCATTTTTGTATATTTTGGTTATTCTAGTAGCTCAGTCACTCTAGAATAAAAATAGGATGACAACCTCCTAGCAACCAGGAAAAATCAGTGATTGCCTGATGATTGCATTGAATTCTTTTGCTGTCGGAGACCAACAGCAAGTAGTTGCGGTGAGATTGAGCATGCACCAACCTCTGGGTAACCACTTTTGATTGCAAGGAAATTGAACAGGTTGCCTGGTGCGACCTGTGCAACCTGTCTCCAACCAATCACGATTTGACTCAGGCTGACTGCAATCCCTCTCAGACAAATAGGCAAAGGATTGCAAATAATTTATAATTCATAAATGAAGACAGATTGCCAACATGTTGCAATTAATCTGAGTTAGTCTGCACCGATGAGTGCAACTCATCTGCAATGCTTGTCTTTTCAATAGGGGACTTGACTCAACTTGACTTAATTGGTTGCCAACTGGATGTATTCTGGTTATATTCCTATCTAAATGCAAGTTTGCTAAGTGCCTATGGCATTTTTTTAGTTAAATCGGCATCCTGCAGCAACTATGTCACTATTTGTGGAGGAATTTTTGAATTTCTGCTTCAAACCTATGAAGTTCTGGCTGGACTTTGATTGTAATTAGTTAATGTGAATTTCTATTTAATGTGAAAATTTGTGTATGTAGATGGCAATAGATTTGAATTATATATAGATTTGATAGCAAGAGATTTACGGAGATTTTACTATTCAATCGCTAACTGAGACTAGCAGACTGATAGCAAACTGACTCCATCTTATTGCTGTTTTATGAAAGTCTTGCACCAAAGTCACAAACCTGGTCCAGCCAGTAGCACATGGAAAACTGTGCTACTGTTGGCCAAAGACAAAGGAAGAGGAAAGGGGGAAGGCATGTTTGGCGGCAGCAAGAGAGGAGGACAAGCAGGAGTGTGGAGGTGAGAGGGACTAGACTTTAAGAGCACTACAGATGCGATATTTGTTTGAGAGTGTTGATGAAGAAGTATAGAGAAGGTCAGAAGGAGTTGCACAGTGTCTTTGTGGATCTAGCATATGATAGGGTGCCAAAAAAGAAACTGTGGTACTGCATGAGGAAGTCAGGATTGGCAAAGAAGTATGTGAGGGTGGCGCAGAACATGTATGAGGAAAGCAAGACAGTGTTGAGGTGTGCGGTAGGATGGGTTTAAGACAGATGATTGTCAGGGATGATTTGTGACCGAAGGATACCAGCAAGAGTGAAAGGGAAAGTTTACAAGATGGTAGTGAGATCTGCTTTAATGTATGGTTTTGAGATGGTGGTGCTGACAAAAAGACAGGCGGCAGAGCTGGAGGTGACAGAGTTTAAGATTTTCATTGGGAGTGACCAGGATTGACAAGAATAGAAATGAGAATATCAGAGAGACAGTTCAGGTTGAGCGGTGTGGAGACAAAGTTAGAGAGGCAAGGCTGACATGGTTTGGACATGTATAGAGGAGGGATAGTGGATATACTGGGCAAATGATGTTGAATATGGAGCTGCCAGGCATAAGGAAAAGAGGAGGTTCATGTCTGTAGTGAAGGAGGACATGCAGAGGGTTGGTGTGACAGAAGAGGATGCTAGGATAGGGTGAGATGGAGGCAGATGATCCACTATGGCAACCCCTAAAGGAACCAGCCGAAAGAAGAAGATAACAGTGAAGCTACATGATAAATTATATCAATCCATTTTCTTCGGCTTATCTAATTATTAATTGCAGGGTGGCTGGAGCCTATCCCAGCTGCTATACGGCGAGAGGCAAAGTACACCCTGGATAGGTCGCCTGTAAGTCACAGGGCTAACACAGAGAGACAGACAACCTTTCACACTCACATTTACACATATGGGCAATTTAAATCACCAATTAACCTAACCCCAATAACTGCATGTGGGAGGAAGGCGGAATACCCAGAGACAACCCACACAGACATGGGGAGAACATTTTTGCTGTAAGGCAACTGTGCTAACCACCACACCACCATATTTCTTGACTAATTACTCTCCTCTAAACATAATTTTGTCTTGTAATTTTCATATATTCTTTAAGGATACTCAATCTATTCAAATTAATCATGTTAAAATGAAAAAAAAATAGTTATGTTTTCTTCTGAAGCTCCGCCCCCTGGAAAGGCATTTTTGATGCAATATGATTGCACCTTCTTCCAATTTGTCTCTTGATTTGGAAATGTTACTTCAGGTCTGGAATTCTGCACTTTGCAGGTAAATAAACATTTAAAACTTAAATATCAGTTAGAAAGAGTGTAGACCCTTTATACAAGTGAATTTTAGCTGAGGTTTTTTGTGGGTATTTATATGTAGGTTTCAAGGCAAATGCAAGTCTCTAGTTAGCCAGCTATAACTGTCATCAAATGATATGATAATCAAAACAGTAATAATATTAAGTATAATGTGATTTAAATTGTTTAGAATTTTTTTCTGTGTATGTTGACGGTAACAAACTTGTATCAGTGTTTGTAGTAAATGGTGGTACCAGCAGTGTCAGTTAAACAAGCTAATGTATGGTGGGGGATATGATTGGCTTCTTGAAGCACGCCTGCTGCCACACTATAAGGGAAATTTGCACTCGTGTAGGGTGATAGTTTTGGAATATTTGCTTTTTTATAGATTTAGTTTATACTTTTCTGCTAAAGATTTTGCTGCATCTCTTTACTGTTGATGTGACTGCTCTGATGGAAGTGTGTAGGGAGTAACATTACCAGCATATAGCTGCAGCCACCATAAACATGCATACTGACAGGGTGAGCTGCTGTAGTACACCATGAACTCATGAAGGGGCTGTAAAGATAAGGAGAGGCAGTTAGACATTGTCGTTAACATTGCATGGACCTGGCCTACATTTTATTTTGTGGAAGCAACACACACACACACACACACACACACACACACACACAAAATACAGCATTTGGAAAGCTGTTGTACTAAAACTTGGGTTTGCTGAGATCCCTGTCGGCATGCACTTCACAGGGGCTGTGGCTGTGTGTTGGAAAACATTACTTCTCACACACAAGAGAAAGTTGCTTACTTCTTACAAGGCTGGACCTACATCTTCCACAGGTTACTAATAGGGATTCTGGTCAATCCCAAAAATTAAAAAACAAACAAAAAAAATCTAATCATAAGTCAGTCTCATTGTTGTTTAAGTTTTAATTTCTTTTTTCTTGTCTTTTCTCATTTTCACATATACAAAGATGTAACCTCATTTTGTTGCAGTGTAGATACCTGGTGTTGGTCCGTCCATGACCCACCTTGTTCTTCAAGAGTTACTACTACATAAGTGCTATTCTATACTGGTGAGTATTACTCAGCTCTCCTAACTGCATTATTTTTTTGTTCCACTGAAGATTTAGTTAAGAATAATTTTAAGAGAAATCTGTGTTTATTATTATAAGGCTTAATATGTAATGAACATCTTGCACACACAACAGCATTAATAGTCTAAGCTAGTTTGCAATGCCCGGGCGGCCTTTAAAAAACGACAGCGAAAAGCAATAAAATACATGATGTATACAATAAATACACACATTAAAAACACAAGATTCAAACGCAAGGTGTAAACAGACAAAGCACCACAGGGCACATACTACAGTATAATAAAATACCTTAAAACAGAAAAAAGGAGATTATTCATGGCTGCATGATTGATTATGCTTTAAAAACTCTTTCAATTTAATTTAAAAATGATCTGAATCAGGGTTCAGCTTAAGTTCTGAAGGTAAAGAATTCCAAATGTTAATACCACAAATAGAAAATGGTGTTTGCCCAAAGAAGGGATTTTGTAATGGCACCTTGCAGTTTCCAACACATGTTCTGCACATTACTAAACCCAAAACTTTAAGAGGTCACTGAGCAGTTGTATATTAGCTTTAGATTAGTAAATGTAATAAAATTATGAAAACTTAACATGTTTAGTGTTTTTTTAAGTACATTGCAATGGTGCAGCCTAATGGACTTCTTATCCAGAATTTTAATTGGCCCCAATTAGGCCCCTTATGATAATTATATATCATCATAATAGGCGTAATTGTTGTGGATGCTGCTTGTGACAATTAAGTTACACAGTAGTTTAAATGAAAAAAAATCATTGAGTACATAATAATATTTGTGGCATGCAATGGTAAACAGTCTAGTAAAGGTTAAATGTATATGTTTGCTTTTGCAACCTTATGGGATTAATAAAGTATTCTGATTCTGATTCTGATTAATGTTTCGTGTGAGGCATGAGTTTTCAAGCCATGCTGCCACGGAATGTAAATGATGTGACAGTTGAGAGGAAAAAGATAAGGGATTTTTGCCTGATACATACAGTATATCACCATATCATCAGCATACTTATGAAAACCTGCTCCAGAACATGATTATGATTTATATATAAACTGAAGAGGAGTGAAACAAGAACATACTCCTGTTTTAGAGGTTAGAAAGGATGATTTATTATTATTAATAACAACACATTATTCTCAATTAGGAAGATAAGATTTAAACCATTGTAAGGATTTATTAGAAAAATAAAGTTTAGAAAATTTATGAATATGAATCTCATTTAATGTATCAAATGTCTTTTTTAGATCCAGAAAGACTGTCCCAACTACTTCACCTTTGTCTGATGATTTAAGTTGTTCAATCAAAATTAGGTAAACACAACCCATGATTAACAACTACACATGCCATATTACACTATGTCATTAATTACATACAAAAAAACAAAAAACAAACAAACAAACAAACAAAAAAAACCTAGGCCAAAATGCAAAAGCATTATGTGAAAAACATGGACACCCCATGATTGAGTAGCTAATAGAATCACCTTTAGCAGCAATATCTTGAAGTAATCTATGACTTTAACAGTCTGCCACATTGTTGTGGATGAATTTTAGCCCAGTCTTCTTCACAGTCTTTGCAATGAGGTGCTCACACTTCAAATGCTTTCATCAAATGCATCTGATTACCAGCACCTGGCTGTTACTTGCTCTCTTAATTTCTATGGAAGCAGTAAGGGTATACTTAGTTTTTCACACACTGCTTCTGCATTTTGGCTTGGTTTTTGTTAAATAAATAATGACATGGTATAATATGGCATGTGTTGTTGCTCCTCTGAGGTTTTATTTATCTAATCTGCTAAGGACCAGATGATTTTTATTATGTCCTGATATGTAAAACCTTAGCCTTGAAAGAGGGTGCACTTTCTTTATACTGTGACAACCAGAAATGTGGGCTACTTTTGTTTGCGTTGTTGTTGATCTTTTAGCTTAGCTGAGGCTACATGCTGTTGGATTTTTGAAGAACTGTATCCAAGCGCACATTTGTAGCCTCTGTGTAGGCTGAATTCCTCCTACTTTTTAATTTTTCTATACTTTGTGTTGCCACAGATGTACACAAAAGGACACCAGTGTGGGACTATAAATCCCATGTACTATTGGTACTGTAAACATTAGAGGGTTTGCTTAAGTGTAATAAAGTATGCCACTAAGAAGCAGACTCAGGTTCATACCGGTATCCTTCCTCTATCATGGGAGATGATGAGCATCACAAGAGACCAAGTAAGCTCTCTTTTTCTGGACCATGTCTGCATCTGTCTGTTGGTAGCTCAGATATGTAGTACTCAGTACACATGATGAACAGTGCAAGGACAAATAGGAGGAAGGTAAATGAAATGTTAATGTTAATATGAGTTTTGATCATATTAAAGATGACAATAGTGTCATAAAAATACATCGTCATGAGAGAAATCAGTATTTGGCAGTTCATCTTGAATGGAAAAAAGAATGTTTGAAAATAATCATTGTTTGACTGTCAACCAGTCTATAGAAATGGCATCAGAAAGCAGTGATCCTGTGTGTGGGATTGTGAGTTGAGAGAAACCTCACTGTATCACACATTGTAGAAAACACTGCATTGACAGACTTACTCTATAGTTGTACATCTCTATCTCTTCCCTTTCTCTTCTTTTGACCTTTTATTTCCTTGACAGAGGATTTTTTCCTCTTCCTGTCACCACTCTTTATCTGGAAAATGCTGATATATGAACATGTGCTGTAGGTATGTGCGTAAACAAGCTTCAGAGAGGCAGCACAGTTTGAAGCAGGCTTCAAAGGATGAAGTTTGGGATTTTTTTTAAACAGCCATCAGTTTGTGACTAAGCCTTTTTTTTCTGAGGACATCCAAAGATTGTTTTTATGTCAGTGTTTTTAGCTTCTTCAAAATACCGAGAGCACTCTCTGCCAGCATTTGTTTTTCAGTGCCAGCATAAATGTGCACAGAACCAAAGTAGTCACAGTTACATGAAAGCCATTTAATTTATTTCCATAAACAGCACCAAGAGAAGGAATGGCTTATTTAATAGAAATCTTGGAAGTTGTTGTGACAGTTGAAATAATTAGAAATGTGTTTAATTATATCAGGAAATATTTTATTTCCACTTTACTTCCACCTTGTTAGAATTCTTCAAGAGTGGTTTTGCAGGACAGCTGCCAAACCTGGAGTGGCTGGCAGCTGGGAAAAGACACCAGCCGGCTTCGATTGTCTGGTATGGTGATTTAAAAATTGGGGCATGGTGATCTACGTTAGGTCTACAGTCAAAGGAGAACTTTGTCTGTACATTTACACACAAGAGAAGTCATTCATCAACTCGCAGACAAGTTCTGATTCAGATTCAGGAGCACTTGTCTAGAGAGTGAAATGAAAGATGTGACCTGAATTAGCAGCACAGTCTCACTCCCAATTTATCACAAACTGACATTAAGTAGAAACCCCCGGTCATATTTTAACACACTATGTGAGCTTTCTAGGCATTCCTTCATGTTTGTTCTTTGGTTTTCTCTTCTATGATTTTTTTTTTTGTGTGTGTCTCACATGCTTCCTACAAGATTTGTTTTTACATGATGTTGTGTGTATGACCTCACTCTAATAATATGTTTAGAACTTTACTTTCCAATCTGGGCCACTTCACTTTACTGATTCACTTCTCATTCACATAGGATTCAGGTTGGAAAAATGAAAACCTTAAGCCTATATTCTTTTTAGTGGACAGCAGGAATGACTTCTCTGATTGCAAATAAAAGAAGAAAAAAAACTTCTGTTTGTATAGAAGTCTACATGAACATGGCCCTTGCACATAGCCCCTATAGTAATTCTATACATGTGTTTTTTTTAATGTCACTATTATTATTTAAATGAAAGTTACAGCTCTGTAACCATTCATTTAGATAGGGGCTTTAAAATAACTGCCTGGAGGTGTTCTAAGTTGAGAGACTTGCTTCTAAAAGAACTTTGATTAAATTAAAATGGTAAACATGAAAAAAAGAATTAGTCAGTTGTCAGTGTAAGCATGTTAGCATTTAGCTAATAGGAACATCTGGTAATCAGGCCTTAGCCCATGGGGCCTGGCCGGGCACAGCTTGAAGTAAAAACATGGGCCCACCCTCCTGCAGGCCCACCACCTGCAGGGGGTGCAGTAGGGGTCGGGTGCAATGTATGTCCGATCCCCGGCTATTGAGGCTGGCTATTGCGAAATGGTGGGGAAGGAGCCTAAGCTAGTGTGTGAGATTGAGAGATACTGGCTAGATTAAATTAAATTAAATTTTATTTAAATAACACCAAATCACAACAACAGTCGCCTCAAGGCGCTTCATATTGTAAGGTAGAGACCTTACAATAATACAGAAAAACACCAACAATCAGATGATTCCCTATGAGAAAGCACTTGGCGACAGTGGGAAGGAAAAACTCCCTTTTAACAGGAAGAAACCTCCGCAAGAACCAGGCTCAGGGAGGGGCAGCCATCCACCGTGACCGGTTGGGGGTGGCAGAATGCCAGAGATTAATAATAACTCATGATTAAATGCAGAGTGGTGTATAAACACATGGTGAGTGAAAATAGGTGAGAGAAGGAGAAAGGCTAGGTGCATCATGGGAAGCCCCCAGGAGCCTAGGCCTAAGGGAGGATTCAGGGTCACCTGATCCAGCCCTAACTATAAGCTTTATCATAAAGGAAAGTTTTAAGCCTAATCTTAAAAGTAGAGAGGGTGTCTGTCTCCCAAATCCAAACTGGGAGCTGGTTCCACAGAAGAGGGGCCTGAAAGCTGAAGGCTCTGCCTCCCATTCTACTTTTAAATATCCTAGGAACCACAAGTAAGCCAGCAGTCTGAGAGCAAAGTGCTCTATTAGGGTGATATGGTACTATGAGGTCTTTAAGATAAGATGGGGCCTGATTATTCAAGACCTTGTATGTAAGGAGAAGGATTTTAAATCCAATTCAGGATTTAACAGGGAGCCAATGAAGAGAAGCCAATATGGGAGAAATATGCTCTCTCTTTCTAGTCCCTGTCAG
>VUQS01006109.1:0-10535 GCA_015108495.1 Heterochromis multidens
AGTGACAGATGTAGCAATACCAAGCGATAGCAACATCAGGAAGAAGGAACACAAGAAGCTCGAGAAATACCAAGGGCTGAGAGAGGAGCTAGAGAAGATGTGGAAGATGAAGGCAACAGTGGTCGCCATGGTAATCAGAACACTCAGGGCAGTGACCCCAAGACTGGGCTAGTGGCTCCAGCAGATTCCAGGAACAACATTCGAGATCTCTGTCCAGAAGAGCGCAGTCCTAGGAACAGCTAAGATTCTGCGCAGGACCCTCAAGCTCACAAAAGGACCCAAACTTGAAGGACAAAGAAAGACCTTTTCACTCTACTGTACCCACCCGCATTGTAACAGTGATTGCACTGTTGACATTGCCTTTATATAGCCAGCCATGTTTAGACACTCCTCCTTTCTGTGATCTCAGAGAGGCTGTGTCCTGGGGGAGGAGATTGAGGGGAAAAGAAAACATTCAAGATGAATGAAAAAAAAAACCACACACAATAAAGGGAATTACATATCTTTCTTTATGTATATGTGCTCTTCTTCTCCACGAGCAGACAAAACACATACACACTCACACACCTATCTACTCACACACTTTGCTTTAAGCCAAAGAATCTGTTGACATCCCTCAAGGCAAGTGGGAGGACAGGTCAGCAATGACTGAGACAGTGCACAGTGCACTTCTCTAATCTTTTGGGATTCAGCCATGACAGTGTGCCCATTAAAGGCCTAATGGTAAATCAGTGCTTGAAGTGCTGTAATTATTGGGAAGGGATGTGCCTTTAAAATGCTACAAATGTCATGAAGATGCTAGTTTGGAAACCAGCGTGGGCCTAGAGCACTAAAGAAGGTTGGCTTGTAAAAGAAGACTGAAATTAAATGCATACAGTGTTGGGTAATAAATTAAAAGCTAACTGTGCTCTGTCACACTTTCTTGTAATTGAGTTTCTTTGAACAGAGTTTGGCCAGGCCTAAAGGAAAGATGAACTGGTTGCCTTTGCACATTCATTCTTATAAACTCAGTATCCTAAAGGAGCAGAAGTGGATCACAAAAAGACTACAGGACAAGCAGGTGGAAGAAAAGTCTAGAATTAGTAATCTTACCTCATCTTTTTCTACATCTTCATCCACCTCAAACACATGAGCCACCAGTTTTTCAGGTCTCAACACCTTACTGAAAGGTTTGGGAAAAGATAATTCAGCCTTTGCTCACTTAATTCAATTTCATGTTAAAGCATAAACAGCTTACAAACATATGTGATCATTTGGTATTTTTTCTGAAGACTACTTTTTAAGTTTTTTAGTTAACTAAATGAATGTTTCACTTTTTAGTTTAGTTTTAGTTATATATTTAGACTATATTAACCTTTATCCCCATAGCACATCCATAATCTTACCACCATCAATCACAACACCCAATAACACCCTTATCTATCTCATGTAGGCTACCATAAATCCATGTTTTGCTATTTTAAAGATTTATTTTTAAATGTTAGCAATCCATTTTGAACTTTCAACCATAACATTTAAGTTAGTTGAACAAATTATCTGTTAGTTATGGTTATTCTATAATATAAGCAGTTATAAAAGCATTTAAACCTTTTTCTATTCATTTTAGCTGAAAATTTCAACTATTATTTTTTTTATCTAAGTATTTGTTCAACTGCAACATAAAAAAGATGGCCAACAGAGCCATCTATGTTTAAATATGTTCAAAATTGAAATACGCTTTACTCTCTGTATGCTCTGCTATGTATTATGATTAAACTCAGCCAGCCAGCACTGCAGCAACAGAAGAATGTATGTTTGATGAAATGTGTTGTCTACAACACATTTTGATAATTGCCTGATCTGGCAATGTTTTTCATATGTGGCACTAAGGTAAGAAACAGTTAAAAACTATTTCAGCAATTCTTCTAGCTTTGCAAAATGTAGCTGAAATCAGCAGCTGTTTCTGTGCTATAGCTCAAACACCACTGGCTCTGGGGAACTGTTAGTATAAACAGTGTCAAAGCCATTTCCGGGGCTTGTCTAGCTGTTACTCTACAATGTCTTAAACATGACATACAACATCGGTAATACTCATTCCTGTTGTGAAGGAAAGGCTCATCCAAGGGCACATATGCATTGTGGGATTTTCCCAATTGGGCAACAGCTATCCTAGAATAGTTCTGCTTATCCTTGATAGAAAAACATAGAAAGTCTTCTATTTTTATTATGAAAGGTCTTAGAGCTTCCAAGAGAGATTTCCATGTTTGATTAAAACATTCACTGGGCTGTACACAAAGGGCAGTGTCACTGAATACAGTGAGATTTACAATATGCCTTGGAGGGCTTTTGCAGCACGTGCCAAGCCATTAGAAACATAGCACATGCATTTATATCTATAAAGCTTTGGAAGAATACAGTGCTAAAGAAATAATATATACACACTCAATCCAAGTGTGATGAGCTAAACTAATTTCACTAATCTGCTATCTGTATATAAATTATTTGGTCCAACAGAAGCAGTGTGCTCAAGACAAATCTGACTAGTAAAAGCACATTTAGTGGAGTGCCCTTATACCAGCAACACTTAAATACTGTCTTCATTAATTTCACTGTAGTGTTTGAAATAGAGTCAGTAACAGTATTATTGGCTGCACAAATGCAGCATTGATAGACTGTTGAGAGAACGCAGTCTGATGAACTTGTCAGTAGAAGCCTTGCAGCATACTCACTTTGGAAGCTGTCGGAAGTCTCCAGAATATGCCTCATACTTGTAGTTGACCAGATGCCAGTCAGACTTGTAGGTCTTGATACACTGCAAAGACATAAAGTAAAGAAGTGGTGAGGGGTCACTTTAACAAAAGCATATAAAGATGTGTAATTAATTACATACATAGAGAAGACATGGACAGGCTTAGATTTATAAAATGAACTAGGAAAAGTATGGGGATGTCTAACTTCAAGACGAAAATATTAATTAGGAATGTGTAGACTTGTAGATGCAGGAGCTTTAGCAGATGTAAGTATTACAAGACCACTGAAATATTCTACATTGAACTAATTAGTAAGAAAAACATTCATCCTGTAAGGATGAATGTTTAAATATTAAATATTAAATATACATAATTTTTCAATATACTTTGCATACAAACTGTCCTGTCCTGTCTGGCAGTTTTTGCAAACAGAATTGTGATCTGAATGCGATGTTGTACCAAACACATTTGCTTTTCCAAGATGAGCTCTATAGATTCTCTATAGGCTCATCTTGTTCATGTGTTTCTTGTATCTGTTTATTTATTCATTTCTATTAGTATTAATTCTGTTATTACATTACATGTGTAGCATGACAATGTCTAAGCTGACAGGTAGGAGAAGAAAAAAAAAGACAAAGAAAAAGGAACGAGGGAGAAAATGTAATATAAGGATAGAGCACAAATAGATAGGCGCAATGGATCGCCAACTGCTGGACCTGTAAGAAAAAACATACAAAAGAAAAAAAGAAAAAAAAGAAAGACAATCAAACAAACACACAGCACCTGGAAGAGAAAAATGTGAAAAGCACAGATACACAAATCTACAATCTTGTTGTGTTGTGTCTGTGTGTCTTTGTCACGAAATGTATTTGATAATGAGGGTGAGAAGCCGAAATAACACCCCCCCCAGAAGCCAGAGGCAGACAGAGAAAGATACAGGAGATCTGGGCCATCCACAGCCCCCAAGAGTACCAAAGATCCTAGGCCACACATTCCAACGACAACTGCATGCCCTCCCTAGCAGGAGAAGGAGGGAGGTCGCAGATGGAGTGCCCACGACAAAGGGCCGAGAGTCCCAGAGAACCAAAGGCAACAGGCAACCAACCCCGCCAGAGGCCAGCCACCCCAGCACGAGCCGAGATAGTTCTTGTGGTGAAGAAAGATGGGTCTATATGGTTCTTTATGGACTACCACAAGGTGAATGAGGTGTCACATTTTGATGCTTACCCCATGCCCCAGGCCGACAAGCTCCTGGACCAGTTAGGAACTGCTCCGTTTTTCACAACACTGGATTTAACCAAGGGTTACTGCCAGATTCCCTTGTCTCCAGAGTCGAAGGAAAAAAACGGCATCTCCACTCCGTACAGTTTGTACCAATTCGTCACACTTCCGTTTGGCTTGTTCGGGACCCCAGCCACCTTCCAACACCTCATTAACAAGGTGCTGCGTCCGCATGCTGCATGCGCTGCCACCTATTTGGATGATGTCATCATCTATAGTGAGACCTGGGTGGAGCTTATGCAGTGGGTGGCTGTGGTCCTGGAGTCCCTGAGGCAGGCGGGGCTCACACCAACCTGAAGAAGTGTGCGGTTGGACTTAGGGAGTTACAGTATCTGGTGTACCACTTGGGAGGTGGGCAGGTGTGACCCTAGACAGATAAGACAAGATTCTTGGGGCTGTTGGGTGGGCTATTACTGTCGGTTCGTGCCAAACATTGTGGAGCTGACCCTTGACTGACCTCAAAGGGTGCCTCAGATCTGGTCCAGTGGACGGAGCAGTGCCAGGTGACATTTGTGCAGGTGAAGAGGGTTCTCTGTTGGGAACCCCTGCTCCACACTCCTAACATTTCCCTCCCTTTTATTCTACAGACCAACACCTTGAACAGAGGGCCGTTTTGTCCCAGCAGGTAAGGGGGGTCGACCGCCCGGTTGTTCACCCTATGTTCAGATCATGTCCCGCTGCAGTGGCTCCATCGCATAAAGGATGCCAACGCCCAGATCACCTGGTGGTTTCTGGCTCTCCAGCCTTTTAACTTCAAGGTTGTCCATAGGCCAGGGGCGCGGATGGTTGTGTCTGATTTCCTCTCCCGCTCACGGGGGGTGGGCTAGGCCGGAGGGCTCCCCAGCCTAAGTCAGGCAATGGGGGTATGTGGCGGGGTGTGGTCTGTGGTGCGGCTGCAGGGGAGGGGTGGCGCAGTGGGTTCAGGGGACAGTGCCAGGGGAGGCTGGCCGACGTAGCTGGTGCCAATTTGTCTAATCATGCTTCCCCTATTTCAGTAGCACACCGGGACCTGGAGGAGAAACGAGTGCTGAACCAGAGCAATTGGGAGCTGAAATGTGACTGTCTGTGTTGGGTCCTTGTCACAATAACATCCTCAACAGCAACAAAGGGTAAAATAGTTAAATGTGGATTATTAAATATTCGGTCTCTCTCTTCTAAGCCCCTACAAGTAAATGATTTAATAAATGATCAACATATTGATTTATTCTGCATTATGAAGATGTGGTTACAGGAGGATGAATATGTTAGTTGAAATTAATCAACACCCCCAAGTCATACTAACTGTCACAATCCTCGAAGCACAGGCCACAAAGGAGGAGTGGCAGCAATATTTCACTCCAGCTTATTAATCAACCAAAGACCCAGACAGAGTTTCAATTCTTTTGAAAGCCTGACTCTTAGCCTTGTACACCTACTCTCCCCCGCGAGCGGGAGAGGAAATCGGCCGCAACCATCTGCGCCCCTGGCCTATGGATAACCTTGAACTTAAAGGGCTGGAGGGCCAGATACCAATGGGTGATTCAGGCATTGGCATCCTTCATGCGATGTAGCAATTGTAGCTGGGCGTGATCCGAATAGAAGATGGAAGGGTGGCCCAGGAGGTAATAACAAAGGGAGTCGACTGCGCACCGGATGGTCAGGCACTCCTTCTCCACCGTGCTGTACCTGGTCTCCCTCTCGGACAGCTTCCGGGGGATGTAAACGACCGGGCGGTCGACCCCCCTTATTACCTGCTGGGACAAAACAGCCCCCAGCCCTCTGTTCGAGGCGTCAGTCTGCAGAATAAAAGGGAGGGAAAAGTTAGGAGTGTGGGGCAGGGGCTCCCCATAGAGTGTCCTCTTCCCCTGCACGAACGCCGCCTGGCACTGCTCCGTCCACCGGACCAGATCAGAGGCACCCTTTCGGGTGAGGTCGGTCAAGGGGCTGGTCAACTCCGCAAAGCCGAGCACGAACCGGCGGTGGTAGCCAGGCAGCCCCAAAAACTGCAAACCTCCTTTTTGGTCCTGGGACGCGGGCAAGATGCAATAGCGGTGGTATTTTCCACCTGCAAGCGCACTTGCCCGCCTCCCAAGTGGTACCCCAGATACTGTACCTCCCTCTGTCCAACTGCACACTTCTTTGGGTTGGCCGTGAGACCCGCCTGCCTCAGTGACTCCAGGACCGCAGCCACTCGCTGCATATGCTTCGCCCAGGTCTCACTATGGATGATGACATCATCCAAGTAGGCGGCAGCATATGCAGCGTGTGGACGCAGCATCCTGTCCATGAGGCGCTGGAAGGTGGACGGGGCCTCGAACAAGCCAAACGGAAGTGTGACAAATTGGTACAAACTGTACAGAGTGGAGAAGGCCGTTTGTTCCCGGGACTCTGGAGACAAGGGAATCCGTCAGTAGCTCTTGGTCAAATCCAGTGTCGTGAAAAAGCGAGCAGTCCCTAACCGGTCCAGGAGCTCATCGACCCAGGTCATGGGATAAGCGTCAAACTGTGACACCTCATTCACCTTGCGATAATCCACGCAGAACCGTATAGACCCATCTTTCTTCACCACAAGAACTATGGGGCTACACCACGCACTGTGGGATTCTTCGATTACCCTGATCTTCAGCATCTCAGCCAATACCCTCTGAACTATTTGCCTTTTATGTTCAGGTAACCTATAGGGCCGTGAATGCACCATCACGGTAGGGCGCATTTCAAAATGGTGCTCTATGAGAGAGGTGCGACAGGGCAAGGGAGAGAACACATCTGCAAACCGCTGTTGCAAAGCAGCAACATCCACTCTCTGGGTCTGTGTGAGATGGTTATTGCAATGGAGGGAGGCGGGAATGGTGGAATTTGGCACCTCCGACCCCAACTCATCTCTATCCTTCACCAGACTCACCAGAGAAGCAGTTTCAGCCTCTCTCCATGCTTTCAGGAGGTTGAGGTGATATATCTGTGTGGCTCCACCCCTGTCCGACTGCACCACTTCATAGTCAACGTCCCCCACTCGCCGTGTGACCACGAAGGGTCCTTGCCACTTGGCGAGCAGTTTTGAGCTGGACGAAGGGAGTAATACAAGCACTTTGTCTCCCGGTGAAAATTGTCTGAGCCTAGCCCCTCTGTTGTACAGGCACTGCTGACGTTCCTGGGCCTGGAGCAAATTCTCCCGTGATAACCTCCCCAATGTGTGCAGCTTTGCTCTCAGGTCCAGAACGTATTGAATTTCATCCTTACCTGGGCTTGGATGCTCCTCACAGTTTTCTTTAATCAGGTCCAGCACCCCCCGTGGCTTCCTGCCAAACAGTTACTCAAATGGAGAAAATCCCATGGAGGCCTGGGGCACCTCCCGCACTGCAAACAACAGAGGGTCTAGCCAGCGATCCCAATTGCGTTCATCCTCGTGAATGAACTTACGAATCATGGATTTTAAAGTCTTATTCAGCCGCTCCACCAACCCGTCGGTCTGAGGGTGGTAGACGCTGGTCCGAACAGATTTAATGCCCAGTAATTCATACAGTTCTTTTAGTGTGCGAGACATGAACGACGTACCCTGGTCAGTCAGTAGGCACATTTGACCTCTGACCTCTCCTTCAAGGTCAATTGATAGATCTTAAGGTCAAAGTGATAATAATGCTATATAGAGCTATTTAAAAATATGTTTCTTACTGCCGTTGTTTGTATTGACAACAGCACATAGGGAATGACATATGGGGATTCTAAATATCACATTACCTTGGACCACTAACCTCTTCTTCAAGGTCAAATAAGGTCAAACTTTCATTAGGTCAAACTTTCATAAAATGTCTTATCTTTAAAACTATGCTTTAAATTCTACTGCCTTTGTTTGTATTGGCAACATTTAGGAAATTATACTGGTATATGGAGATTCTAAATATCACGTTAGAGTTTGCATCCAAATATCATGTCACATGACCTCTGATTTACTGCACTACAAACTCCTTAAAGTACATTTAAAAAGAAGAAAACAAAATGAACATATGCAAAATAAAACAATTCCCTGGAAAGTAAATACTGCCCAGAGAGTGAACTGCCTTGGTGGAGGGTTTGGCTCTCAGAGTACTTCTTGTTGATTGATTGATTAATTGTAATCTGTGTGCCACATGGGCACACAGCCAATTTGTGGCTGGGTTGTAGGGGATCAAATACTTATTTCACTCAATGACATGCAAATAACTTTATAACTTTTATGTAATGTGTTTTTTCTGGATTTTTAGTTGATATTCTGTCTCTGTCCATAAAATGAAACTACCATAAAATTACAGACTGTTCAATTCTTTGTAAGTGAGCAAACTTACAAATTCAGTAAGAGATCAAATAATTATTTCCCCCCACTGTGAGTAAACTTGGAGAATGAATCCTTTTAGACCACCTACATGTTTTACTTAAAACACTGTTATATTAGGTGCCAGTTTATAGTTAATGTTCAGCCAGAGAAAGTGATACAATATATTGCTGTAATGGTATTTGATTCCAGTCGAATCATAAAACAAACAGCTATTCAAAGTAGCAAAGCGTGAAAGTGAACATGTTTTTGA
Source organism: Heterochromis multidens (assembly GCA_015108495.1). Classification (NCBI taxonomy): domain Eukaryota; kingdom Metazoa; phylum Chordata; class Actinopteri; order Cichliformes; family Cichlidae; genus Heterochromis; species Heterochromis multidens. The sequence continues at coordinate 8,549 of VUQS01006109.1, forward strand.
GATAAAAAAAATGTTTCCTATATGGATGATAGGAGCAGTCTCAACATAGGCATAGCTAAAACAAATACCACAACTTATTTTAATGTGTGCTCATCAGTTCTGTGAACAAAAACTGTGAGGAAAAAAGGGGTCATTAAAAAGTGGAATAATAAATTCTGAAACAAAACATCCCATGTGTAAGGAGCACAGCTGCTCCAGATGTAGTTATGATTTAACTCTTGGATGCAGCCATGAGGGACTATCACCTATCAGGCTCTATAAGGCTGCACCCCAACCAATCCCAACACACAGCTCCTCTGAAACTACATGAACTGCCAATGAACTGCAGACTCCATCTGTGGCCAATATACCGGACTGTCAGGAAGCATGTGAGGGTGGGGAGCACAAATGGAAGTTCATTTGAAGGGTAAAAGAAAAAATTCTGATATGCATAATATGAGTTGTTTCTAGTAGTGGTCAGATAACATTTGTCTTTTTCACTAGCTTTGTCTGAAATATAATCAGCTTTCATTTGCCCAGTATATCCCTGCATGGATTCATATGTGAAAATATGAGCCCCAGCATTTGATGAGTCTTCAAGGTGTGAGATCCAGATACACTATCTGGATACCTGCATTTGGCTACAAGGTGAAAACATGGCAGTGCGGCTGAGGGATAAAGAGTGGACAAAGCAGGCTCCAGATATGTATTAGTTTTACCTCTTGGACAAACAGTGAGTAAGCTTCTTTCTCAGCAGTCTCTGGCACAGTGGAAAATAGAGTCCGGCCCTGACGTCGAAGGGTGGAGATCTGAGGAGAGACACAGAAGACAGGCCTGAAAACAACATATCCACTCTGCTTGGGTTTTTCAGATGGTAGGAACAAACAACTGATATCATCATCTAATGGAAGACTTGTTGGGAAATAGCTAAGCATTTTCTATCTAAACCTCACCCTGTATCCTACATAAGCTGTCTCACTTTAATATTTGAAAAATTATACCAAAATATTTTGTTGCTGAGAGTTACATGAGAAGATTAATCCCACTCCAATATATGTGCACTAATAAGAAGCTAGAGCTACAGTAGGAGACACCAAGAGACAGTTAAATAAATTTATGGATGATATATGATTTGGAAAGAGAATATATTAATACAGAGAAATATTAGGAATATAGTTCCCAAAATATCCATCTACTGCTGTAACATCCATAGTGTATGCACAAGCTGAGATGAAAGTATAGAGGATAAATTGGTCTTTTAAGAATTTAAGGGTCAGCAGAGAATGGCTAAATTTTAATTTTTGACTGAATGACCAAATAACACATCACTGTATGACAAAGTAAGACACATTCAAGGCACAAGCTTTTAAGACTATTTCTCTGTTCACTGACCACAAACCAGTGAACATACAGAACCAGTCAGTCTTTGACCAAAGTATACTACTGTTAATCAGCTGTGAGCAATAACTGCTGGCAGCCAGTTAACATCATTTCTTTCAGTCATTAAACTAGGGCTTTGATGGCTTCCACTGGGCCAAAGGAGCTTGTTCCCACAGGCAGTGACGTAGCAGGACAGACAGGGTGATGCAAGGCAAGAATTAAATACTTATGGAGCATAGAGATCTGTGGCCAGAGTGATAAGGGATAAGAGGAGAATCTTCTGAGGTCAACTTTCTTCTTGGAAAGATGAAGGTAACTGTAGGTGACGCTTTCGATGAAAAAGAATCGAAGATATGCAAAAATCGAATACAATTTTTACTTAATCACGTTTCACTTTGTCGTTAATTAAAACTTTTTAAAATACAGGTCATTACTTTATTCTGCTGGTATGTGCATGTAAAGATACAGATCAATGTTTTTACATGGCCAGTAACTGAACATGGTAATGAACATGGGTGTGTATTCATATGTGTTTATCTGTGCAGCATGTGTACATGCTACACCCATATGTCTGGCTAGCTCCCTCCCTTCTCCTCTCTGAGCCCAGTGATGTGAAACATATGGCAGG
>VUQS01006109.1:16090-33068 GCA_015108495.1 Heterochromis multidens
GATGTACACTACACACACACACACACACACACACACACACACACACACACACACACACACACACACACGCACACAGTTTTGGTGACTGAAGTTCCTGTCATCTGTGCCCCAACAATGGGACCTCTATCAAGAGTTTTCTTCTTACCATCTTGACTGAAAATCAAAAACAACAGTCTGCTCAGAGCACGACTGCATATTAATTGCTTAATTGTATCATACAGTTTATCTGTGTGGAAGGATCTGCATTTGTTGTTTTTCGACTCATTAATTCAGGATTTTGCTAGATTTTTTTACCCATTCATATTTCAGTAGAACAAAGTCATACAAGTACTGACTGCCCAGTGTGGCTATGCACCTGCTGTAGTATGGTTTAAATAAATGTTGAGAGCAGTTAAGCAACTGAAGCAACATTGTTTCATTTACTAAACTGCTCAGTGACATGTCTGAAAAGCTTGTCACTAATGTCACTAATAGCTGTAAAATTGTAAACAGTTATAGATTTCTGGTTTGAATGTGGCCACTAGGAGTACACATGATTCAGACTATTTGGATTAGCCTCTTGGTCAGGATCCAATGAACACATTACAAATTGAGGCCAATTAAACAGATGTCTGCCCACAGAATTAAATTTTGATTCCTCCAACCAATCCTCTTGGTGATGTAGTGCAAATATCTCGCAGTTCTTTGGATGTATAATAGTATCTGATAAGCAGAAAATCTTCAGCTCAAATTTCCAACTGAATGTTTGCCAGTCAGACAGAAGATAACAGCAAGCAGCTGTGAACTCTGTGACTTTCCAGTAATTAATTCACATGAATAGATTACAAAGAAAGATATGTGATAATCACCATTACTGCAATGGCTGTTGTTAAGGTCAGATTCAGGTAAATTATCCTTTCTTGCTATCTAAATAAATAACACTATGGTGCTTTTTACAATTTTTTAAACAAATTAGTGAGTTTGTATCTTTTCTCTATTTACCAACTCTGCAATCAGCATTTCAAACTCCCTGACTCTGAGGCACAGGAACAGTTAATGAACAAAGGGAGCCACAAGTGCTCCATTTCCCAAAAAAGATCAGCATTCAACCCCCTGGAGAGGTGTGCCCTGCTATTTCCAATTTCCGTCCAACTCCATTAAAAAAAAAAATCTTCAAAGCAGCTCCTAAAAAGAATCTATTCACTAAAAAACTTCTTTAAACAATCACGTTTCATTGCTTCCATTTAGCAAGAAACTCCCAGAACGAGAACAGATTTAAAAAAAAAACAACAACAACTAAAAACAACTCTTGATTCACTTCTAAAACATGGCATAGGTGCAAACTCACCGTTACTACCTGTGACCCTGCCTCCACCTCTGCCTCAATCTCAGCCAGGCTCTTGTACTGCTGTGGAGACTCAATCACCATCTCCTTTTTGGGGGCTTTGCCTGCCCGTCCCTGCATGGTGATCAGTCCTGCCCGTGCCTATAACCAGGTGTTAGATTCTGCCATGGCACTGCTGCCTTTAGTCTGTGAGAGCATTGCCAGCGTCCAGTGAGATTCCCTCTGTACTCAGTCACAATCATCAAGCCTCTCTCTCTTTCTCTTTTCTGCTGAGAGGGTGGGAGGGGCTGCCCCTCCCACCCTCTCAGCTGTGCAGCTGTGTGTACATGTATGTGTGTGTGCATTTGTATGTACAATATGTGATTTGTGTGAGCAGGAGGGGAAAACAGTCACACCCCCATTAAAAACTTGGAAGAGGCATAGATTCTCATCTTTGGCCTGCCCCACCTACCTATTGTTTTAAGCTGAAAACTGAAAGCAGCTGAAAAGGTAGAAAAAAAGAAGTGATAAATGAGATATACTATACTTATTTTAATTTTGAACACACTCAAAAGGCTATCAGAACTCTTTAAATTATATTTCAATAATGATATTCCATAAAATATACTATTACTTCATGAATTGCATTGCTAATGTTAACTTGTTTCTCAGCTTGGCTTTAAACCAGATGCATATATTGTAGTATTGTTGTTGTTTTTTTTATTAATAACATGTAGTGTTCAAAATATACAACACATTTCCTCCTTCAATCCTTCAGGTATTTGTTTCTATTTACATCAATAATAACACTATTTTACTGTAATTAATATAGTTATATACGCTGTAGATATACAGTATTATTAATGAATAACTTACAGTGAAATATTGACAACAGTACTGTACTGTATTGTACTGTATTGCACATGACAGTAAAACAATAAATAATATTATCATGTACTTCAACGTGGTAAAAAAATGTAAAATGTTATACAGTATTGTACAGTATGCTACAAAGTACTGCACTGAGGTTTACAATAATTTAAACATAGTATGAAATATAGCAGCTAGTGTAACAAAATAAATGTTAATAATTGACATTTTACAATGGGTTCCATCAATTGGGCAATGCATTCTGATAACACTGAACACTAGACTAGACACTAGAATCTACAATAGAGAAAAGTAGTGAACAACAGAGGTTTAAACTTTTCAAACATGTAGTCTTCTAGGCCAACTGATGGTGACTCAAGTGATATCACTTAAGGACATTTATCATACTTCAAACAGCAACCTCTGAATACACCAATTTTTACATAACAGTAATACTACCCTTGAAACATACTTTCATATGGAAAACATTCTGCTATGGCGATGTTAGCTACATTGTTGCTAGGTCTGCCTTGGATGTGCAGTATGTTTGGAGTAATTTGCATTCCCACTGAAAAAACACTAAGAATACCTAATATTTACTTTACAGGATTTTTCAGAGGTGGTGACTTACGTTGGACATCTCTGATTTGCATAAAGAAAGACAGACCTAAACTTTATGCAAATAAAGTGTGGTAAACTCAACACCTGTCTCAAAAGGCAATGCTATCAAAATGCATTGTAAAGCTGCATGAATGGGACACAAACCATTACTTTACAGACCTTACCATTTATAAAAATTGTTTGTCCTTCTTATACTGTATTGCACTTAGACTATATATTGAGGTTCATATTTGTGATACCAGAAAAGAAAATTGGCATGTCATTTGTTCAGTTGATCAACACCTCAAAGAAAGTATTTGTATCACTTTGTTCATGATGTGTAGACATAAAAGCTATAAGCTATAGTTTCACAAATGGATCCTACATTGGTTCCAAACACTAAAGCTACTGTTGAAATGACTAAAAACAAATGTCAGGGGTCATAGTTACAGTATTTAAACAGTCTGTGTTGAGAAAGTTCTACTCCCCATTGTTGTTTTGCTCTGCTTTGAACTGTTCTTGCACTGTATCCACTGCAGCAGGCACCCACAGCAGGGTCTATTAAAACACACTTCCCCCTTATCCGGGTCTCAGATACAGCACACACTCTCCTGCTGCTTCAGGAACACTTTGAGTTGCCCCTTGTTTATCCATACAGTCAGCACTCTCTCTGAGGACATTCACTCGCCTTTAATCTTTAAGCAATAGAGGCGCCTCAGCTCAGCTGCTTTCCATCCAAGTCTGTGTTTCAAAAAGATGACATTTAAAGTTTTCAGTGAGGAATTACGTTGGCTAAATTTATGCAAATCCTTTATTTTGGAGGCTTTCTTTGCTCCATTAAGCTATGCTACACACAACTCCAAAATACACTGATGTTTACAAGCAATAGATCCTTACTGACTCAACAAGCAAAATTAATAACTCATCCAATTATGCCCATGAGTTGTGAATTTACGGCTCCCTCATGCACACAGACTGTAAGAGGGGGAAATGGGACATCAGAGTGAGGAGATGACATGCCACGGGTCAGGATGACTTCAAAGGCCATCATCTCCCTACTGCAGTTTCAGATCCATCGCTCCTAACAAAATGTAGCACACAGGCGGGAAAGCGTGCGTGAGTTCTACTTTTTTGTACTGCAGTTTCCTTTGATCATTTGAATAACTTATTTTAACTGTACACGCTTCAAAGGGACTTGCTGAAATGTACCATGCAGAGAATTTATTTATTTTAAAAACAAAGGAAAAGTATACCACTTATTATCCAACGGGGCCATGAGGTATGGTGCAAAAGAGCTTCATATGGTCAAGGAATAACAATCACTAAAGGAGTAAGCAACTGCTGGAAGGATTTTAGTTAAATGTGGTTCAATCATCTGTGTTCGGCCCCAGTACTGGTTTTAGCCTGCTATATTAGGGTGGATGTGCAGAAATATTGGCAAGGTAACTTGGGCAGTAAAGAGGGGGAAAGAGGGGCTAAGCAGTGGTTGAGGGCTGTCCATCCAATCAAAAGTCAGCAAAAGTAAAGTCAGTAACAGTAAAGGTGCTATTTTTTCATTGGCTTAAGAAAAGCTGTGTTTAATTGAATTGAATTGAATTAAATTGAATTGAATTGAATTGAACGTGCTTTTTTAAAAAATTATGTTTGTTACCAACAGAACTGTGAATTGGAGGGAAAAAGTATTTGCATGTATAAGCCTACTTTTAAACAGAGTAGCTATAAAACTACCATTGTTCATTTCCATGTTAATATTCATCTGTTTTTTCGTCAAAGCCACAGGGAGCCGGTGGAGATGGGAAAAAGAGTCACATGCTGCTCTGGAGCTGCAGGTTCAAAATCCTTGATATAAATCAAGATGGTGAACACCTCAAATATGTTTGGCATATTGATATTAGCATTCAGTTCAAAGCACTGCTGTGGCTAAGTGCAGAGGTACTACCATGGCAGGGCACCTCCAATTGAAAACATGATATTTACTCTTTGTATTATAATATAATGTAATATAATTTGTGGAAAAATAAGGTTTTATATCTGTAAAACATACCCAGAACATAGTAAACCTTATTTTTATTTGCATATCTTCACACATTATATGGAAACAAAACTTCTGGCTTATAATGCTTGGCAAGTCATTCAAGTATAAAGACACAAGCAAATATCTATGGATAGATCACAACCACTAACAGACAGACAAATCTTAAAGTGGAAAGCAGTTTGGTTCCTACCACAACAACTGCAGAAACACTAACAGAGAGACTGACAGAAGACAGCAGTGTTGCTCAGAAGCCAGTGAATTAAAAAAAAAGAAAAAAACAGGTGTACTGATAACAAATAAAAAGACAAACAAAGCTAGTAAAACAGTCAATAAATGTGAAATAAAACCTTTAAAAGGAAGAAAAGTAACTATAATACACATAGCATGAAACCTTAAAACAAATAAAATTGTATAAAACATTTTTTTTAATTGTTACTATACTCCCCTAACTTTTAAACAGAAGTAAGAACTCACCTAGTCAGTATTTTCTGTGTTCTGAACCATAATGAAAAAACGGATTCTGATGTTTCCCTTTAACAGCCTTATAAACTTCAAAGCCTAGGTTAAACTAAATGGGGAAACTGAGTGTGTTCAATAGGATATTTTAAGGTGAAGCATTTACACTGAATCTAATGCATGTTAGAGACTTGACTGTCATTTGGTCATATGCACTGCTAACTCTGCTTTGTCTCTGTTGTCCTATGAAGGCCGCAGTGACAGCGTCACCAGCTCAGTGTAATAATCAGCCCCTTGTCAAGTGCCTGGCTGCACTGAGGTCATTCTGCTTCATTCACAAACATCTCTGTAGCACTCTTACATGCTTCCACAGGCTACCATAACAGCAATAACACAAGGATAAGTTACTTTGGCTCTAAATGTGTGTGTGATGGAAGAGATCGCAAATCAGTTTACAGGGCCATCTGTGTAAGAGCCTAAAAAAAAAAAAAATCATAGAAAGAGTAATGGAGGAGGAGGTGGAGAAGGATAGTGTCCACTTGTTTTTATTCAGCTTGAACCAATTAGGACATGTGAGCCTTTCACATAGTTCCCAATGGAGTGTACACACACACACACACACACACACACACACACATATATATAAAGATATAGCACGTCACAAGAGTCTGTGGAGTATTGCATAAAGCCAGGTTGACATAATGTTTGAGAGCTACAGTCACCTTGGGGAGTCAAAGTGTGAGGGTGTTGCCTGAAAAGAAGTGAAACTTCCCCTTCAGACTGATCCCACATGGTGTACACACAGATGTAATACACATTCAGAATAACTCATTTTGCCGCTGTCTATTAACAATAACAAAAATGCAGAATGTGACTAAATTAAACTACAGGTAGTAACTAAGAATCATTCAGTCTTCACTCTGTTACCTAATAAAGGATGGTGGTTATTCTGCACCACAAGAGAAACTAAAGAAGCTGGTCTTAACCTGGCTGATTCCCATTAACAAAATTAATTAGCCATCTTGATAACACTAAAGGTTGAGGGAATATAAAATTAGAGACCAACTTGGAGAAAGCAACAGTTCTATCTATTATTTAACCTCTACTGTCAGAGTATAAAATTCTTCACAAAGAAAACATGGTCTGCAGAGATATACAGTCGTGGAAAATAAAGTACACCCTCTTTCAATTCTAAGGTTTTATGTATGAGGACATAAAAAAAAAAATCATCTGCACCTTACCAGGTCTTAAAATTAAACAAATACAATCTCAGATGAACAACAACAGATGACATATTACAATGTGTCATTATTTATTTAACAAAAACTGAGCCAAAATGCAGAAGCCATGTGTGAAAAACTGAATGCACCCTATGATTCAATAGCTTGTAGATCTTTCTTTCACAGCAATACCTTGAAGTGAGTCATTTTCTGTATGACTTTTTCAGTTACTCATTTCATTCTGGAGAAATTTTAGCACATTCTGCTTTACAATGTTGCTTTAGTTCATTGATATTTGCAGGTAATCATTTATGCACAGCTCTCTTGAGGTCCCACCAAAGCATTTTAATCAGGTAAAGGCTTGGACTTTGATTCTTTTCTTTTTCAGCCATTCTGCTGTAGAATTGCTGGTGTGCTTTGGATCATTGTCCTCTTGCATGACCTAATTTGGACCAAGCTTTAGCTGTCAGACAGGTGTCCTCACACTTGATTATAGAGTACTTTGGTATACAGAGGAGTTCATGGTGGACTCAATGACTGCTAGGTGCCCAGGTCTTGTGGCTGCAAAACAAACCTAAACGATCACCCCTCCACTACTGTGCTTGACAGTTGGTATGAGATGTTTGTGCAGATATGCAGTGTTTGGTTTTCTCTAAAAAGTGGCACTGTATATTATGGTTAAACATCTCCACTTTGGTCTTGTCTGTCCTAAGATAGGTCCTAGGCCTTGGACCCAGGGTTTTGAGTGTTTTAGACTTTGAATTCCTATTTATTTTAAGGTATTATCTGTTTGGTTCTTAGTTGTTTATTATTTAGATTTAGATTTTATTATTTTATTATTTATATATATTATATTTCCTTGGTATTTTGAGTCTTCAGTTCTTAGTTCCAGCTTGTTTGTATTTATTGATTTTTATTGAGTCTTCTTCTAATTGTTACTGTCATGAACGTTAATATTGAACATGCTAATTGAGTTAGCATGTTAAATGAGTCTGAGATGTAGCTCTTGGGTTCCCTTTCAATCGATTCACTTGGCACAACACATATAGTATGGGATATAATGCACCCGCATATCCTGTCTGAAGACACCTCTATTCATGCTTTTAAGGCAGATGAGCTCTGATGACGTGCAGCCCTGCCTGCACATATACACCCCTGTCATCACAGTCATCCCTCAGTTCATACGCTCTTCACCTCGATAAGAACACCTCTGCAGAGTTGGGCTAGTTAGCTACCTCTAACTTAACTGCCCCTGTTTGTGTTAGCCACCAACGCTAAGTTGGTGTGTAGGCTACCCGCGGAGTACTAATTTCAAGTTTTCTTATGCAGTGTTCTTTACTTTGCATTTTGGTATGAGTATCAAACCGAAGCAAGCAAAGCGTAAATCTTCTGTTCGCCCCCAGGGGTGTGGTTTCTTGTTGCTCGACAAGGACCAGTACAAGGTGTGCCCCGTCTGCATGCAGATTGTCCAAGGTCCAAGCCTGTGCGTTTTGTCGTCAGCTTTCGCACTTGATCTTAGAAAGACAAACAACATTTGTGGAGAAATTGCTTTGAAAAATAGCTGTCACACAGCATGACCCTCTACTCTCCGAGTCTAGGGACCCAGCTTCATCCGAGTTCGAAGGCGAGGAGTATTCAGACGATGTCCCCGCAACTAGCTGGGCTGACCACATGGACATCCATGGGTTTTTGGAGGATAAGCAGGAGAGCCTGTTGTCAGCACAGTGTGCTGCTGCTGTGCCGGCCGGCCAAGACGACATGTCAGCACAGCTGTGGCTCAGGAGGTAGAACGAGTTACATACCAATCGAAATGTTGGTGGATCGATTCAAAATTCTAACACTCAGAAAGCTTTTGAATGCAGTTAGCCCAGGGGATTGGTTTACAACAACTGATCTACTAAATGCTCATGTGGCTATACACCCGGACCACAGGCAGTTTCTGAGGTTTACATTAGAGATCGTGGCCTACAAAATCTCGCTCCTCGCACCTTCACGAAATATGTTGAGGCAGCGTTAGCCCCCCTCTGAGAGAGGGGCGTCACATCTTAGCCTATCTAGATGGTTGGGCTTTCGTAGCCATAGGCTCCAGAGAGCAGGCAGCAACACAGCTGTCCTTCCCACTGTCGCCAAATGCTTGCTTATAGGGGGTCATCTGATTGTTGAGGTTTCTCTGTATTATTGTAGGGTCTTTACCTTACAATATAAAGCACCTTGAGGTGACTGTTGTTGTGATTTGGCGCTATATAAATAAAATTGAATTGAATTGAATGCTAACTATTGTCTGCAGGTCGCTAAAAAGGTAACTTTTAACATCAATTAGCTTTGCTAGCAAGCCCACTCTCCTCTCAACATCATGAGAGGGAAGAGTTGATTTAATATCTCAATAATTAGCTGACACTTCTGTTAGTTAACAGAAGTGTCAGCTAATTATTGAGATATTAAATCAGTTATATGCAACATGACTGGTTACAGAGATTTAGTATACTTTGGTATACTTGCCTTGCAGATGCAACATGTACCATTGTGCCTGCTGCTCTGATTGTGAATGGTCTTTTTTCCTTCGAAATTAGTGTCACCTGGTTCAAACTATAAATGGCTGAAGTCAGTTTCCTTTCTGCATCTTTGTAGATTTGAAACCCACCCTACACCACTTCTTTCTGCTCAAAACGAAAATACAAAATGTGATTGTTTGCAGAATGTTCCTGATCTACCCTTTTACTTCTTACTGACATTTTTACATTACAAAAAAATACACATATTTTCTGAAAATTATATTAATTGTATTTTTAATTATCTAAATCTGAAGAATCTATATAAAAATCTATATAGAATATGCATTTCAAATATTATTACTTTTCTGGAATTTTACCAGTTTTACCAAACATTCTATTTTTGTAATTGTATTTAAAATTAACAGGAAAATTCAGGAAAATTTATAGGAAAAATTCTGTTAAATTACAGATTTTTTTTAATTTTTTTTTTATAGTGCAGGCTGCTTGCTAATGGAGCTAACTGGAGAGAAGTGGCCTGACGCAGTGTAGCAGTGCATAAATCCAAGTGGCAGGCATCAAAACTACAGGAAAAGAAAACTAAAAATCACATTCTTTCTTTCTTTTCTTCCTCAGTATGACCAAAGTTGTGCAAGCCCTGAGACCTAGATTTTGTTGCAGACAAATGGTATTCTTTGGAGACACTGATTATGTGATAGGAGGCACTGAAAAATCTACTCAACTTCTACATCTCATTCCTCAAGGGGGTCTATTAGTGTGATTACTAGCCAAAATTCTGCTGCAGTAACTTTTTTCTGTCTAGTTTCTACTCTCACGAGACACATATTATGTTTTATATAAAACTACTTTGGAGATGACAGACAAAAGGCAAAGGAAATAATCTAAGACAAATTAGAGGAGAATTAGGTCATATGGGCTTGAAATTGTTAACTCTACTAATTTGTCACTGTCTGCTACAATCTAAAGTTTCTTTCGGCTACTCCCTTATTTACAAAGGGTTGTAAAAGCTGATGGATCCACATATTTGATTTAGTGCAGATTTTTACACCTGATGTCCTTCCTGACACAACGCTCTCAAGGATTTGTGGCTCCGGATTTAAACCAGGGATCTTTTACATGTAAGGCAAATGCCTTACTTAACTTTTACTTAACTTAACTTTTACCTGGATTTGACCTATAACTGGCGGTACATTATAATTATTGTTAATAAATTGTAAATTGATGGTTAATTAAAATTTTGTAACTAGTCATTTTATTCTTAACAATAAAATGACAATGTATTTCAGCCAGTGGTGTTGGGAATCTTGTCAAAATTGATAGAATTATAAACACAGAAATGTACTGTCAGATTTGATTCACCATACAATACAATCTGGAAAGCATCTGATTGGCAAAGGCTTCATATTTCTTATGCTTAAACACAAGACTAAGATACTATAATTAGAACTGGTATTTACCAGAACAGTGGTGGGAATCCACAGTTGAGATCCCCTTAGACTTGATGTTTCCGCTTCCTCCTCAAGAACCACCAGCTCCACCTCCCCCTTGATGTAGCCACAGTTTCTCTGAAGGATGGAACGCAGCCCCTCCAAGAGAAGCACACTGGTGGTGCATCCCATGGTCCCCACAGATGCTCACAGGCACCATGCAGGAAAAGCTTAATTTCAGCTTCAGAAAGATGCAGCAGCCCCAACTTTGTCTTTCAAACTTGACCTCTTTCCCACAAAGTCCTCTTACAGGTGTACTGATTGGTATCAGTTTATCTCCCGTAGCTGACAAGGATTCCCAATCATTCCATTTGGAACACAGCCACTATCTTCAAACGCAAATCCAGCAAATCTCAGCCTAAGTGTCACGCTGCTGAGTCGTATCCTCCTGTGTGCTGCTCAGTGGGGATGAAGGGCATGAGGGTGCTGAGCAGAGAAGCTGAGCTGCTCTTTCGGTCAGAGCAGGGCGTCGACTAACAGACTCCTCTTCCTTCCTTCTGCTGGGGGATGAGGATGCTCAACTGCTCTTTCCTTCTCTCTCTCTCTCCTCTTTCTCTGGTTGGCTTTCTTTCTCTCTTTTCTCAACCTCGTTATACAGTATCTCACTCATGCCTGTCACTTTCCCTTATTCTCTCTCCCCCAACCCACTCCTTCTCGCTCTCAGCAGGCTCTCCCCCTCCCCTCATTCACAAAGCTTAGTCATTTCTCTGACTCTGCATGCTTTTTCAACAGTACAAGCAGACTGTTAGTAACAAAGATGCACACACAGACTCATCCACACATAAATCAGCTGCTGCAGACAATGTTTTACTCTTTTTCTTTGCCTCACTCTCTCCATACTCTTTCTCCCACTGACAATGGAATTACAACAGATGCAGTCATCTTTCTGATGTCATTTAAATGCTCTTGAAGATTTAAAAGGGATGACTTCACTTCTCTTGACCTTGTGCTGGCAGTTTCACAGCCATTAACACTTGCCTGGTGTTACTTTTACTGTTATTTACTGGTCCCTGTCCTACTGCATCATAGAACAAGCAGGACAAACCTGGTGTCATTCTGTAAATGCCTCCACATATATTTTTTCTATAAAATATACAGGCTTGTTTATTTAAAACCAATTTAAATGTGTTTTCTTCATCTTCTCTCTGGTGGGTGGTGTAAATATTTCATCAGTGGTTTACACACTCACCTACTTTTAAGTGGATGATGTAGCACAATGGCTAACAAATAGGAGAATCATTAAAAAAAACTAAGACAAGTATAAAGCAGATGTACAGAATTGTGGGACTAGTTCTCTGGGTCTCTGTCTAATATAAAAAAAAAATGTACAAAAGCCACTGTGACTGTGAGGGTTTTTTTTTTTTCTCCACGGTTTCCATTTCTATTCTCTCTATCATGCTCTTGGTAGAGTCAGGCTGAACACTCGCAAATTGCAGCTGACACAAGAAAACAAGGTCATAAAGATATGATGGATCAGACGTCCGGTGTTGTGACTGAACCCTTTGTTATGATGAGTGGTAAGTACAACCTGTAGGAACATAATCTTTAGAACTAAGTGGCACTATTGCGTGCTGCTAATTTTCTTTTTTTCTTCAAAAACTGCTTCTTCTTCTTAACACATTTGGGGTCTCCTGAAACTTCTTCCATGCTCACACAATTTTAATCAGTGGCAATGAATGACCCTACACTGTTTCTGCTAAAATACAAAGATCAAAAGAAGCTTAAACAGCTGAAGTGAAAGAACTGTAAAAAGTGTAACTTCCTGTGTGAAGTGTTAATTTAAGCATTTTCTGAGTGAAGTTATTTAAATACATTTGTATTCATTGCAAACACATTTCAAGAAAAAAAAAATTAAAGAATGCTTCTATCAAATTTATTCAGTGTGTATGCATGAGAATAATCGTAAAAATACACCTAATTAGCAGTCATAAGAGAAGTTAGGACTGTTGAAAGAATCTCATATAGTTGGGTCAGTTACCAGTACCTCAACTCTACTGCTATGAACAATAACGTAGTTTTCCAGGCCAACTTTACAATTTGGAAAGCCTTACAATCTCACAAGCCAGCACTCTCCTGAAAATCATCTACACCTTCAAGTAAAAAGATGCCACAACTTCCAAAAGCTGGCTTACCTCATCTCTCCATCCACTAATGACCACAAAGCAGTGGAGCACTTTACACTTTGTGTAACAAACCAACACTCCCAAGCACAAGACTGTGCTTCGTAGATGTCAATCCAAACAATATTTTCTGACATCTATTAATTATTTATTTAAAAAATAATCATACCAATAATATTTATTGCTGTGGCACTGTGCTGAATTGAAACGAGAGGACGCAAATTAGATAAATAAAATGAATAAAACATTCTGATTTTGTGTGTATATTTTTCTCCCTTTGGCTCATTGGTGGTGGCGTGGTAAAGGGTCTTTACATTATAATATAAAGCACCTTGAGGGGACTGTTTTTTTGCTATATAACACCGCTATATAAATAAATCTGAACTGAATTGAAAACAGTCAGCTGTGGCGAAAAACAACATCCATGAGCGTGAAATTCTGTAAAGCTGTGGAGCATTAAAAAACAAAATAATGAACTGAAAGACAATAAAATGCTCTTTAGAGCCATGTGGAACTACACAGTTGATATTAATTCTCTGTTCAAGAGCACATTTTGCTAACGAATGCCCAAATCTGCCAAACTTCACTCACCGCAGGCATCCTGTTATCACCTTTGAAAACTCTCTTTAGAACCAAAGATAAGAATCTGCATGTATAAATTAATTGGAGTTTCCCTTTTTAACCAGCGTCACCTTATTAAGCATCCAATAAACACAAAAATTGTTTATCTATTCTTGTCATGTGCTGTTTCGTGATTAAAACAGAGTGCAAAACACAAATATGAAAATCCCCCTCAGTCAGCAAAGCAAACATAATGCTCTTCTTAGATGCACATCTTTGAATGCACAAAACTGTTTTTTTTGTTGTTGTTGTTGTTTTCTCTTTGAATTGGTAGACTTGGACCATTTTTTCAGCTTTTCCATCTGGTGAACTACTAACACCACTTTGTGTTTTATTCTGAAAAGCCAGAAAGCAAGTAAGATATTTTTGGTGGACTGTGGTCACACATGCCAATACACGTCAGTGTTTTCCTCATCACACAAGAAGCATAAACCAAATAAATCTAACCTGACTTGTCTAAAGATTTACTGGGTGACTAACTGAAACCCATATTTGAGACCAATTAATGTATAACACCAAACCATTACTTAAACCAATAATAGCACACAGACACAAAAACATCTTATCCACTGCTCTAACAAGGAACAACGCTTTGTCTTTACATGTTTAAATTCTTACAAGATTATTCTATAGTACCTTGTGGCCTGTGAGGCCAGGAGACATGGATCACTGCTACCTCCCAGAGGCTGATACTAACACTGCAACAACACTGATGACTCCCTGGAAAAAAGCCAGATGATGCTTCTTACCTCAATAGATTCTGAAAAGGCCTTCTATGAAACCAAACAGGCTTGCAGTTTGTCTGATGCCTGACAAATTGCAAGCCTGTGCAGAACAAAACAAAACAACACAAGCTAGAGACATGTCATCACTGAAAGCTTTGCCCAAACATACTGTAATGTGACCCAGAGAGTACGCAAAAGACAGTTTCACTATGGTGGAGCAGATTGGAGTAGGTGGCAGGTCGCAGCGTATGGCCAAAACCACAAGCAGTGCTCTGTGTGGCTTTCTTATGTGTAGTTTTTTATTTACACATTTACACTCAGCCCAACTCTGCACAGATCAGCTGGTTGTTGTGTTTGGGGCTTGCAGAGTGCCCTCTGGTGGACAAACTATGCAATGTCAACAATCATGGTTGAAGGGTGTTTCCCCTGTCTCTTATTTTATTTTTTATTTTTTTATTTATCGGCAGTTATCAATGCTGATACCAATAGACTGGCAAATAGCTAATATCAGCTCACAATATCTGCCCACTGATAAATCATTTGGGCTGTAAGGATGGCACAGCTTATTCACATCACAAGATCTCAAATTCCTGCTTATATAAGGGATCATTTTGTATGAGCCCAATGAGCAGCGACAAATCAGATCTAAAAGATGTCCATATTCTTATAAAATTGGAAGATTTTGCTCAGTACTTTATTTAAGTAGTAAAACTCAAATAAATTCAAATCAAATAAATGAAAACAAATTAAAGTAAATCAATTCAATTGAATTCAGTTCAATTAAACACAACATCTTTTAACCACCTGGGATGAGAAGAGGGATAGAATTTTTCCATGTTAATAGGGTAAGACTATAGACGGACAGGCAGGCAAAATCAGTCAAAGGTAGGTTCTAAACATTCAAAATAATATGGATATTATTATCCATCCACGATATGGCTTTTGTTAAATGAATACAAAATAGTCTTAAGTTAGTTGAGACCTTGCGTACTCAGCAGAGGGGTCCTACAGGTGTTCAAGCACAGTCTCATTGAAATGAGAAGGGCTCAGATCATGTTCCCATTGTTCTTTGAGCACAAGTGTTACTGTGCTTCCTCTCTTCATCTCAGGCACATGGGCCAAAAGTTTCATCATGGACCTAAATTCAGGCTAACAATAATGAATGCTAGTGAAGAATCTGGGTTGCACTTATATGATTTGGGTATTGAGTATCTCATGAAAAGCCTGCGGGTATTGACAGACTGGAACAGGATCCTTATGAACCCTGTTGAAAAGTTAAAAAAAAAAAAATGTCCAGATAGAGTTTTGGTGGCTTTCAACTATTCATGGATAAGTAACCAGTAATGTTAAAATTTGGCACCCTGTTGCTGTCTCTTCTTTTAATCATATTCTAAGAAGGCTTGAAGTTCTCTAATTCTACCCATTTCTGTCTAACTTTCACATGGAAGGATTCTCAGGCAACCAAAGAGACCATGAATGTTTTCCACACTAAAAAGCTATTTTTGCACATGCTACACAGAACTGGATATGCAATTGTGTCATCTGGGTCAGAGGAAATATTTTCTGGTCACTGCCCATTTTTTGCAGACAGAGCTGACTACACTGCTGATTAAAATAGCAACTGTTTGGTTCATGATGGTTATATTAAAGTGCAACCATTTCTAGTAGACACAGCACACATTTAAAGAGACATTCCAGCAGTTTTACATAGTTTCCTCATGATTAATTATCATGAGAAGTTTGACTCAGCCTCTGAAAACAGTTTTACAATGTTTTTTATGGCTTTGCCAATCATGATGGGACGATTTTTTAAAGCACAGGAAGGGCTGAATTTAACAGCTCTGAATTTAACAGCTCAGCTAAATCTCATATTGGTGTTAAACAGAGCTTATTTTTGTCTAGACAATCTGGTTAGACAAAGATGAGATCTTAATTTGAATTTTCCTTTCCTTTGGGACTATCTTAGTCTTGTTTCACTAGAAATGAATAACTTCTTACACAACAATTAAGATTTGTTGAGCTTTGTGAACGAGTCTAAAGTTGAAATGCAATTAATGCTGCCTGCCAAATCTGAGGTAGAATCCTCCAATAAACAACAAAAGAAGCCTCAAAACACAAAAAATATTACAACAAGCTGGAACCTCTCCCACACACTCACCTAAATCAACACTGCAGGCCATGCAGCAGAAACAAAAACATGCCAAAAACAAGCAGAGACTATCCAAAAAACATTATGTGGCACTCAAACAAGAACAGGCTGTTTCATTTGAGAGCCTGCAGGCATTAAAGAAAGATCACTGCCCTGTCTGGTGAATTTGGTTGGCAAAATGTCAAAACCATGTCATGATGTTGGAATTTTAGATTATAGTGATGTTGACTCTGGTTGTTTTCCTACAACTAATAAAGAAGAAATGATATTTGAAGAAATGGCTCCCCTATCCCCATCTGCTGGGGAGATGCTGGGGCTGGTGGCGAGAGAGGGGGTGGGGGTCTGGCTTTGTTTGTGGACTGGAGATGGTGTGGTCCTGCGCGTGTCGCTGTCAAGGAGGGGATGTGTTGTCCTGATGTTGAATTATTGGCAGTTGGTATGCGACCATGTTGTGTGCCAAGAGAATTCAGTCATATCATAACAATAGTTGTGTACATTCCACCCAAAGCAACAGCTTTGATGGTGTTTGTCCAAGGCTACTAAAGGACTGTGCTGCCCAACTGTGTCAACCTCTCCACAGGATCTTCAACCTGAGTCTACAGTTGGGGCGGGTGCCGGCACTGTGGAAAACATCCTGTATTGTGCCGGTACCAAAAATAAAGTGTCCAGCTGAACTGAACGACTACAGACCAGTGGCCCTTACATCGCACATCATGAAAACCTTGGAACGGCTGATTCTACACCTACTGAGACTTGAGGTCAAAGACAAACTTGATCCCCTGCAGTTTGCATACAAACAACACATTGGAGTGAATGATGCTGTCCTCTACATGCTTCACCGTGCCCTAGCTCATCTGGAGGAATCTGGCGCTTATGTGAGAG
>VUQS01006131.1:3319-16087 GCA_015108495.1 Heterochromis multidens
AAAAAAAAAAAAAAAGGAACCAACCCCCACAAAATCCCTGCAATTAGTGCTTGGAAGCGAGCTCAAGCAGCAGCTTGTCAAAGAGCCCATCAATAATGCAGGTGGGTGGGAGACCCTGGCTGAGAGACTACTGTCCTGATGAACCCTTCTGCCCGTCTACCTGTCTGTCTGCATGTCCATCTGTGTCTCTTCCTTTCGACTGCTTCCATCACCTTCAGACTGCCTGACCTCCTGCCAGCATCTGTTTTGTCTTTTTCACTAGACACAGTATTGTCTGTGATGTCTTTTGGGCATGTATCCTTGAGCTGCTGTGTCTAGGGAGAATATTTTTTTAACCATTTATCAACTATATATTTGGATATGTGTGACTGACCTTTGCTCAAAAAACTGGTGCTCTTTTAATGGAATACTTTTTAAAAAGCCAAGCATGTTGCCACTGTTCTGTGAATGCAGTTTGTCTCAGACTCTTCATGTAATACCAGACTACTGATGGTACTGATGGCTGAGAGTCTAAACATTTACAATGCCTAGAACTTAAACACTTTTCTGTATTATGTATTTTACAATTAAAATCACAAAAGGATTCACATGAAGGTGGCAAACTGGACCAAAGTGGGTTACATTTGGTCTAGTGGCTTGAACCAAAGGTAACATATCACTGCTAAGGTAAAAAAGCATCATTTTGAAAGCATATTTTTAGAAACATGTCTGGAGAAAAAAAGTTACAAATACATGCCAAGGCAAGAAAATGACACAAATTAGAATGCAATTCCACACAGGGGGCGAGAAAAGACTTCAGCGGGGAACAACAATAACAACAACAGTAATAACAGCTGCTGCTCCATCGCATACGCAAGCAGAATAACAATCAGCACTGTACTACACAGGTTAGCAGCTTTCCAACTAACGTCTCATCATGGTCGTCGACAACAGCAGGCAAAATGGCGGGCAAGAAAGCAGCATAGGCAACAATAGAAAATAGCAGAACAAGTGTTGGATGAAAGGTATAGTGAAGATGTAGCTGTGATTACTGGCACTACTTTCATTAAGCAGATGAAGTATACAATAACTACACAAAGTGGTTGGAGCCAAGAGGGCTGCTGGCAGAGGTGAAGAACAATGAGCAAGTTTATTGCCCCGTGTTTTCATCTGTAAATGAAACTATAAAAAGTCAAATAGAGGGAAATTATCATCCAAGGGAAGCAAGGGAACAACAGACTGGCACACTGGAGAGGTGAGAGGGAAGCTGTGGTGGTACAGGTGTCGGGGACAGAAGAATTAAAGTCAAGCTTTGAGGTTGTCTTATTCTGGATTAATGAAGGACTGAAAGATTCAATGTTATCCATTTATGTATCCATCTGTATCTATAGTGTTGTGTTGTTTATGTTCTGTTATAATTGATTATTTCCTTTGCCTTTGCTATGTAGCTATGGAATGAGGTTTGAGAAGTAGTTTGATATTGCTCTTTGAGGAAATGACAAGCAGCAACTCTAGAAGAATTCATCATAAAGAATGTCTGCAAAAGCTGGTCATTCCAGTCTACTGTAAAATGACTGATTCTTTCAGCTATGGATTGAATGAGACATGGCTGTAGCAGTAGCAAATTTCCTCATCAGAGATCAAGGACTGTTGCACTGACTGACTATGATTTGAACATCATATACACAATGTGAGAAGTTTTAGTGTTCACTCATGGTAGGTTAGGAATGTTTAGATAGAGGTATACGCACTATTTCAGCACAAATAAGGACCTTTCTGCACAGCGTGGTAAAGGTATGAGGTTACATAAAGTTTTCTTTACATTTCTTTTTTCATAATAAAGGTAAAGTAATTAAATGTACCACAAAGAAACAGTGCAAGCATCGGATTTTAACACAGCTGCGTTCACAACGTTCTTTATTTGACTGGCTAAAACATCAAAAGTCCTGTTATAAAAGTTATTTAAGAAAGAAGTTGAGAAAAGTTATAAAGCAACAAATCAGAAGTGAAACATTAAGTGCAGAAGGAGGTTGATGGTTTAAGATACACCGTAACACAAGAAATGATTAGCTGACTTTTCTTTGGTCTAATTTGTTCATTCAGAACTTCAGGAAAAAAAAAATCTGCTCCCCTGACTTATAAAGTCAATAATGTGAAACCCCATTCCTTTTCTCAGACCCCATGTGTGCTCATGATACTAAATGGGTGCCCCACCAGATTCTCAGTGTTTATCCAACTCCTCTATAGTTGAGCCCTGCACAGATACCATCACCCTAATAGACTGCCCATTAAGTGAGTGCAGGAGGAAGGACACAAAGGAAGAGTAAATGAATGAATGAGTGAATGAAAGAACAAATGAATGACTAAAAGGATTATAAAAACACTTCATAACATGGTAAAATGTTGTGAATTACAGGCTTGCGTGGTATGTATGTAGTAGTATGATGCACAAAAAAAATGTACAGATTCCTGTTAAAGCTGTGTGTATCTGGGCCTATTGTTCTCAGATCTCTGTAATAATCAGCAGGCTAATTGAATTAGATCGTGCCACAACTCACTGTAATGGTTAGAACAAGGAGAACCAGAGAGCCAGCCAGCTGTTCTCTTTTTTTTGTCTCCCACAGTAAAGGAGCAGACTTGTTTTAATTACAATTATTCCAGGACCAATGAGAGATGAAGGGAATGAGAACAAAGGCCCTTAACGAGGGGTGAAGGGTCATATGCAGCAGCAGAGATACATTAATGTGCATGTGTTGGTGCGTGCCATTTTGCAACAAGATCCTTTATTTATTGTACATCCGTCCTGCTGAAATTAAATGATAACTGAGACTACAAATTAAAGTGCATAATGCTGTGTTGCATTCCTTTGGTGGCTCACTGCAGTCGAAGTGCTGAGTGAGTAAATGTTTATTTAAAAATTAAATAAATAAATAAACTTAACCACATATGAGACAGCCTATGAG
This sequence comes from Heterochromis multidens, assembly GCA_015108495.1. NCBI lineage: Eukaryota > Metazoa > Chordata > Actinopteri > Cichliformes > Cichlidae > Heterochromis > Heterochromis multidens. The sequence goes on from VUQS01006131.1 coordinate 6,262, forward strand.
ATCGTGTATCAAACTGCAGCATTACACATATTTCTTGGTCATGTGCTGTCACAGAATCTGATAACACTACTGATGCAGAGGCCATGACAGAAGCTTTGAATTGCCTGTTCAGTGCAGTATATCTGCTACACAGCTCTATCAGGTACAGCAGGGTGTCTAGTGAGAAAGCAGAGTGGGTGAGCAAGTAGTTATAACCCAGTAAACTGGTTCCCTCAGGCAAGGATACATCTTCCGAATACCAAAATGCTGCTTTTTGTAGACTGAGGCAGGGGACTGAGAGAGAAAGGAAGAGAAAGAGCGAAGCACATCAGAAAAATAAAATCCTAATAATTACCTTTTAGCTTGTTGGAAATATTAATTTATATCACTTTCTTGTAAGACTCCAGCTAAAAATAGTTTATAAGCTGTAATTATGAAAGGTCTTATTAAACATTAATTAACTAAACCTTTATAGATCAGTTATAAGTCACAAATTAGAACCAACTTTTATAAATAGAAAATCCTCCTCCAACATGAAAATGATGAAGGTTTAATGATGGGCTTGTGTCAGCATTATTATACAATGATTGCAATGTATGCACGCTGCTACTTTTTCATTGGTAGACTACTCTACACTACAGTTGTCAACAAATTTGCTACTCAGATACTAAGTGATACTAAAAATTTATATCAGCTGAAGTCTTGATGTTCACAACACTGATCAAGTCTTTGAGGAAAAAACAGTGAAGTTTTAAACATTTATCATAAATGTTAACCTGGCCGGCACACATGTTAATGTTAGGCGTTTAACTATTAGCAATTACCCAACAGTAATATTAGCTATCTGTTGTTATTACAATGATAGTCACTAACAGCTATGGCTAATAATAAAACAGTAACAATGTGGGAACCACACAGTAAACATTCTCAGTCCTGCCCATCTGTAACGTTATAATAGACTGGGTTAAATTAACAGGACATAACAATTATTTGGGTCTAAAAAGTGAGATGCTTCCCTTGTAAAACATTTACCTGCAACTAGACAAACAGGCAATCTAAATTCTCTATTCTCTATCAAACTCTATTTGATCAGCAATGAAAACATGGTGCCAAGTCACCAGAAGCACAGCACTGCCTCAGACAACCTAAAAATATTGTGTCTTGTTTTGTTGCACTACCTAGTTATGTTACAGTACTTTTTTTGCATTCCATCAGCACACAACACAACAACTTAAAAACAGTGTTGTAGATGAGGTTGTTTGTATTGTTATAATCATTTTTTTTAATGGCTCTTAATTTTTTGTACCTTGTGGTATTGAAAATGGCATCAAGTATTTTCCTGGGTATTGGAAGAGTTTGAAATTCTAGTATCGTGACAGCCCTACACTACACTCTATACACTAAGACTTTATTTCATATGTTAAAAAAAATACAATACATAATTTGGCCTTGTTAAATATTGGTTGCTCTTTTTCAGTATTCTGGTCATTGATTATGTGATAACAACCAAACGATCCATCAGTTGGACTGTTCACTGCACAAATGAACAATGACAAGCTGCCACCATGAACATGATAGTGAGAAAGCAGATGGTGATCTGATTTCTTGCTCCTTGTGCACATGGAATAAGTTTTCTTGAGCAGCATACTAAACTAAAATTTGGTCCTGATGCTAAAGCACTGTACACAGCGTATCTGCCACCATAGGTTTATAGTGTGTTGTATATTAAAGAATAAAAAGATATGAAAGTCCAGTCAGTCTATGTTTTTCTAATATCATTGAGCCTCAGTCTGAATTAAATCACATATGACAGTTTTTGGTCCAGCAGATGTGAAGAAAAAGTGCTGCAGTAAGCTTTTATTTTATAACGCATCCTAATATTGTTTCTGTTATGAAAAGTCAACAGCCACAAGAGAGTGTGCTTTTTACGGCTCAATACTACCATTTGTCTCTGCCGCTGTTTTCATTATGGGCTCTCTCGCTTTCCCACCAAACACTGAAAGAGACAGACAACTCTGATACATTAAATGACTTTGTCTCTCAGACACAACACATACTCAGCTCGCACTCCTTTCTTTGCACATGCCTAGTGTAAAACATGTGAAAAGAGGACAAATCAGTTTGATTGAGTAGAGAACTCTGACATGTCACAATGATACCAGATGGATGACAGAATATGATTTTCAACTGATCGATTGATCCCGTCGCTTTTCATAAGACATGCTCACCTATCTTGCATCAAGCTGACAGAAGAAGAGCGCAGTGACCCATGAGCATAGCTCAGACCTGAGACAGGAAATAATTTATCATCCACATCGAGGTTGCCTAGTCTAGCTAACAGCCTCAGGAGACACTCCTAAAGGGAGAGACACAGCTCGATCAACGAACAAGATGTGTGTGTTCTATGGAAGTATTAAATGGACCATGTAGGAACAGGAAATATCAATAAAGCCAAGAATATTCACACTAACAAAATTACTATTTTTGTAGTCTTAAATAATAATTCATATTAGTATTATAAATAAAAAATGCCAAGGATTTAGTCAAAAAGTCCACAAACGTCTAAAACTGATCTTTGAGTCTGAAGCTGACGGAGACGGAGTGCTCTCATCTATGCAGTCTCAGCGACTGTTACATCTTTGTCATTCATAGATAGTCAAACTCACATCCACACCAAATCCACTCAGCTGGAACTGAGCTCTAGGAGTTGCAGCTCTATAAGGATCATGTAGCAAAACACTGGAAAAAAAAAAAAAGTCCATCCCTATACAGGCTCAGGTTTGCTCCTGAGCACACAAGCTGCACCCAAATGCATTTTTTTCTACACTCAGTCACATGTCACGCAATTTTTATCAATCATTATCTGAACCTGAACGTTAGTAGCATCATAAAAGTTGGATTTTCCCTAAATAAAAATATTTTTCACCTGGTTGTCCCAGCTGAATTGGCTCAATGACCCACCAGTGGGGCTCGCTCCACAGTTTAAAAACCACTGCTCTAGACTCACTCTTACATCAAGTGTTTCATGTCACATCATTAAGGACATCTAAACCCTGCAACTGAAGAAAGTTGTTTACACCACAAACTAGTGTCTAAAATAAAAACAAATGGTTTACATTCTTTCCCTCACTACACAGCACTTGCACTCTAATGCCAAAGAGTAATTATAGCTGGCAGCCTTCCTGCTATTTGCTGTATTGAGTGGCACTGGCCCTCTCATTTCCCCTCAGTTCTGGTCTTCCATGTTAACCATTATTTTTTTGGGTGTTTTAACACTCGCTGTTTACAGTATACAAGTATACAATAAACATTTTAAAAAAACTCCACTAAACACTTTATATACTTCTTAGCCCTTTTCTACTTGCATGTGTTGTCTATTACTTTAAGCAGGTTAACCAAGGCCTTGTTAAGTCAGAGACTGAAGTGAGTGGCAACATGTTAGCAGTGATTTCCACCTATTTTTAGCAGATGAAGGGCTGTTATTCTGGGGATGCCCAAAAATGGGGTACATAAGTATGTGTCTGAGTGTGTTTCTCACTGTCTGCGTGTCTGGGTTTCTTTTTCCAAATAGGGAGCCTTCTTACCTTCTATAGATGGAGCTTGGTCCTGGGCAGCATATAGCATATCCTTGAATGCCTGATGTGGAAGTGAGAGAAAAAAAAAAAAAAATCACAATCTGCAAACACTGACCGAAGAAATACAAAAGCCTGTTCTGAGCAAGAGACATTAACAAGTTCACAGAGCCCATGATTTCACAGAAAGGGCTGTACATGTGCAAAGTGAATATGGTTTGATTTAGATGAGCTGATAAACAGCTAAATGCTTGAATCACCTCATTACCTAAAATCGCTTCAGTTGTAAAGGTGTGTTTACAGTAGATAAATGAGAGGTGATTAGAATAAACCATAAAGTGCTATAAAATTGTTAGAAACATCTGTGTACAGAGGAGAATTAAAAAGGACATTAACAGCTATTAACTAAGTACTTGTTCTCCATATGGGAAAATACAGCAAAGGCCGCACAGCTGTTAACATAATAAACAAAGTCTGTACAGCATAAGCTTAATTTGCTGCTAAGTTGTAGTGTTTGTTACATTGTGCACTGTGAAATCTTGTGATTATACATTAAAAAAAACAAAACACCAACAACATACAAGCACTGAACCAGGGGGACACGAGTATACCCAACCCTGCCCACTACCTCTCACCCTGTGCAACTCTAGAGTGGTACAGAGTCCAGCCCCCCCTCCAGGAAGAGTTTTCTTGCGAGACTGATGAATACAAAAGACTGACACAAGGACTTTCCCTTTGGTGCATTTTATTCAGTGCTGGGAGATGCACACAGTATCTCAACGAACAGAGCAAAGGTAACCCTTTTTTATCCAAGTGGTCAGACAAAGACCCATACAGTATCACACTAGTTTGTGCCTCCTGTGACCACCAGCATATGCCACTGCTCTTTTCTGAACATGCAAAAAATGCACAAAAACATTCAAATCAGTCCTAGTCTTCTTGCTATTTACCCTTCTCGAGGCCCTCTGGCATTCCACAAGACTTAAAGATGTGTTTTTCCCTAGCACATGTATCAACCTCTATTTTACCCCATTAAAGAGACTGGCTCCAGAACCCGAGCTGTGCACTGAGGTGAGCCTAACTACATCTAGCCAGTACATCTCTACCTCACACACTAACTTGGGCTCATTCCCCACCAGAGAGGTGACATTCCATGTCCTTATGGCCAGACTACAGTGGATTGCCAGGGCCTCCACCCCTGACTGCCGCCTGATCCACACAGCACCAAAAGCTATGGCCCCTTCTGCAGGTGGTGGACCCACCGGAGGGTGGACTCATGTAAGCTGGGCCTGGCCAGGCCCCAAGGGCTAAGGCCCAGCTACAATGTGCTCTCCCTCGAGTGCCACCTGGCTCCAAGGCAGGGTAACCATGTCCCTTGTTGTTCTGTTGTTCACAGGGGTTTTCTGAATTTCTTTTAGTCTGGCCCCTCACCAATGACGAATGTGCACAGGGAGACCCTGTCAGGAGCAAATTTCCCCCAACAGCATATATCCTTTTATCATCATGCAAACCCCCTACCTTGATAAAGTGGCAATTCACGGAGGGATGGTGATGGTATAAAACACAAACTATAATTGCCCTCTGACTATACTATAATTTGATCATTTATGAAATAAATAATTAATGAAATAGTAGATTGACAAAAGCAGAGACACAAACTGGCAGATACAAAGTGGAGATAGCTGCAGTGGTTAAATGGGGTCGTTTCTTTTCAGTGAGACTGATCTTGAGGATAATGGAAACAGACGACCGCATGCTGGCTCATTTGAACATTTTATCATAACTTTTTCACGATAAAGACATCTTTTTAACTAAATTACTCCAGAACAAAAGGAAAAAAAGTCTATTATAATTTATGAACTTTTCTTTTAAAAAAAATAATAAAGTTAATTGTGAACTAAAATCAAAACTATGCACAAAACTTTTCTGTCTTCCACACAAATTTTAGCTCATATTTCATGTAAATGAAAAGTGCAAATATACTGTGCTGTTATTATTATCTCTGTTCAGGTTCCTATAGAACCCACTTCTTTTGCAACACAGCAGAGCGATATGACTGCAAGAACTCCTGTGTGTGTGGGTGGAAACCACTCAGAAATACAGTGCATTAGTAGAAGCCTGAACTGTTGATACTTGATACTAAGTTCCTCTGTGAATTATATGCAATGAGACTGCAGCACTGGAGCCAAATCCGAGGGGTAAACATTTCTTTATGCAGCATTTTCTCCACTTTGTCAGATTAAAATCACAAAGGGACCAACTATGGACACACAGCACTGGAGCTCGCTGATGTCTGGTTAATAACTAACAGTTAGCAGCTGATATGGTCAAGTACTAGGTGAGAACTAGAAAAACAGATTCAGATATTGGGGGGGGGTGTTCATTAAGGTGGAGGCATTGCCATGGCGATGGCTGTGACGGGAAAGGGGGGGCAGGGTGGCTCTTTGGGGAATTGAGATAAATTTGCAGTAATCATTGGTGAAACCTGTAGACAATAACTAAACCAAAGCTTTCAGGGCCATCAGTTTGAATTACTATACATTAACATGATGATGTGGAATACTCACAGCTGGGATGGGCTCCAGCCCCCCACCCTCCATGACCCTGCAGTAGATGGGTGGGTGGATGGATGGATGGATGGATGACCAGTACCAGATTTGTGTCACTGGTCAAACTAGACTCATACAGCAGAATATTCAAGTTAGTGAATGCTGTGTTTGTACTTTAATCCTTTAATAGCTGCATTATGCTGAGAGGACACTAACCAAAATATTTGGCCAAATCATTGCTCTATGATGCTTGAGATCGTTATCCCTGTGCCTGAGGAAATGCAGAGTGTACATTATTAGTCTGAAGGGATCTATGGATCGCTTCAATCTGCAGCTCAGTGTCTGAGTGGATGCCTGCATGTAAAAAGAGGATGGGAGGAGAGGATAAAGGGAGGGGAGGAGGGGAGCAGAGGGCAGGTCTGGTCGGGGACCAGATGTCCTCCCAGTGGGGGAGGAACGATGAGGTGAGGATGCAAGGAAGGAGGGAGGTATAGAGATGGGGACTCTCAGCAGTTGCCATGCCATGCCTGTTGTATACATAATGTTCATATTGTAGCACAATGCTGATAAATCATTCTTTCATTGAACAGAGTACAGTTACATTTCTATAATGCCTATAATGATACAAAGCTCGCTGTGCTTGTTTAGATCTTTAAATCACTCAGATTAATTACAGAAAGACAAGACTTGACCTTTGAACAGTCACTGAAATCACACGTGCCTGCTATTCAACAACACTTTACTTTGCTAGTTTGAATTGTAAATGTGAGTCTCTGCATGCACTCGCCTCCTCCTCCTCATCTAAGCTTACATGAGTGATTAGGCTGCAGAGCTAAATGCAATAGTGTCCTTGTTCTCTCGCCCACACGCACCTGAATCACGGGCCTTCATTTGTTCTTTATAACTGTGCTGTTTAATACAGTTACTATACATAGTTGTTACCTATTGCATATATCTTACATGCACCAATATATTCAAGTTTGAAAAACTCTTTGGCTTTTAGAGAAAATAAAATTGAGAAGCAGTAAATTGTACCTGTTGTTGCTAAGATTTCTAGAACTGTTCTGTTGCATTTAAAGGGAAAATCCCTTTCATATCAGCCTACGTCTCCTGCCATTTGGCAAAACTCTGGAGTTGGCAGGACACATACACCTCCATACCAAACAGCTGTTTAGCATACATAGATTTATAACTGCAAACAGGATAAAGCACACACCTAATTGCTCTATCACTCAGTTTACTTGTCAATGCTTCCACATTCGAATGAGGTGCCTTACTAACTAGAGCCTCTATATACTGGAACAGCCACTTTGCTGCATCCTTTTCATCTGCACAGAAACTGGCTGACCAATCTAAATAGGCGGCACAGTTTTCCACACAATAGCACACTTCAAAAAAAGAAAAAGGAGAAAGGGTGAAAACTGGGCAGCAGGTTAATGAATCCAACTAGCACACAAAGACAAGAATATAACTTCAACCTACAGTCAATTTGGATGTGACTGACTGTAATGCCACATAAGTCACAGAATCAGCCACTGTAGAAGTGTCGCCGCTTGCTACATGGACTAAAGATGAAAATGACCTGTGCTGCAAGAATTATGTCAGTGTGTCATTTAAAGTACACAACAGAATTACAATGAAACAGCTGCAGAATGAATGCATGAGTATCTGCATGTGAACTGGTGCAGCTTAGGTTGCATCACAGCAGCATATCAAAGCTTTGCATCCTCCAGAATGACATCAAAAATTCATTTCTGCTTCATCTAAGTGACTCACTTCTCTGAAGTCAACTGAGTCCAGTATAACTTCATGTTTTCCCTTATCTGCTGTCCTGTTTAAGACAAAAATCTAATTCTTTAATGAAGTGTCCATCATCTATAGGTGTGAGTCCTCTCCCACCCCACCCACTCGGTTTGTGTTTACAGAGGTCGGACGAAGACTGAAAGCTCCCAAAATGACATAAATACACACAAACACATCCTTGTTCAACAAACTATATATAATTCAGATTTGAGCAAGAATACAAAGTGCATAGACAGGAGAGCAACTCTCTCGTTCTACATTATTTAATAATAGCGACTCACATATGTGACGACATGTTTGTACAGGCAGTTGTTTTTTTTTTTTTAATGGTTAAAAAATGAAAATACTAACTCCCAGTTATATGAATCAATCATCAATGATCAATTACAGTTGTGTTTTAATAGATTTATTATTTGCCTTTCAGTTCTTTTGTCTAATTTCTGGACCACATGCAGAGCCGATAAAGCCCATCAATCATTCAATACAATAAACAAAAAATATTATTGAATTCAACTGGCTCTAATAATACTTCTTCCTTAAGTAAAATAATATTATTAACTTAAATGTCAAATTCAAGATTACATCTAAGAAAAGAGTTACCATAAAACCAACACTAATCACAGAAAAAATATATCATCCATCTCAGGTCAGCGAGTCCCGCACTGAAGACTGGAGGTGTAAAATGGCTGGTATGGCCATGCATCTGTCCCTGGGCGTCAGTGTGCTTCAGTCTGTACATACTGAGACAACATATCGCTCTTGCATGCATGTTAATAACCATTTCAAATAAAATTCTACAGTAGAATGGACCTTTTTCCCCAGGTTTCCCAAGTATTCCTATTCATTTTTTCCCCCCTTTCATTAATTTACAGTGCCCAAGGATGTTTTCATTGCACAACAATGACAGCATATCATGTGTGTCAAGATGGAGAGATCCAAATGTCTGCTGCACCAACAAACCAATTTAACATCATCATTCAGGGTAGGATACCAAAATAAAACCAGCGCACTGAGCTTCTGTTGAGTCTGGGATGTAGGCTGCTGAGGGTGAAGAGAACGGGGTCTTTGTCTATAATTCATAGAGTCAAATGGAAGTGAGCAGTCTGTCCTGTCAATGCATGTCTGCACTAAAGCTCTCACTGTAGAGCCAGCAAGAAGTGGGGTGTGAAATTAAAATACTCAAGTAGTGTACAATACCAAACAAAATAACGTGTGCACACAAAGATGTCGCTCTAAATCCACAGATATCAAAACCAGACAGGTTAGATGAAGTCCTGCAGGTTGATTCCCAGACAACCATTCCTGATTGTGCAAAATAATAAAACATCTTTTTAGACTAAAAAAAAAATATATATATATATATATATATACACACACATATATATATATATATACACACACACACATATATATATATACACACACACACATATATATATATACACACACACATATTTTCAAAACTAACAAAAACAAGAAATCATTAGAAATGTGAAATTTTGCAACAAATTGTACAGAATTGGTGGACGGGTTATTACCCTTGACTTTAATTAGATTAATGAAATTAATTAAATCTAAGCATAATCTAAAGAAGGTGATTTTGGGGGGGGATTGTGACTTTGGACAAAAAAAAAAGCGTCTTTTATTATAATTTTTTAACAATGCACCATGTGACAGAACAAAAAGAAATATGTTGAAAATGAAGGTTGCTTTGTAAGACAATCTTCAATTTTTGTCATGTATACAGCTCTCCAAAATATTTATATTTAGAATTGTTAAAATGAAGAAGAAAATAATTTCACTCATTTTTCCTAGTAGGAAAAAAAAAGTTTTTTTTTTTTTTTTTTTTTTTTTTAAAAAAAAAAAATTTTTTTTTTTTTTTTTTTTTTTTTTAAAATAAAAAAAAAAAAATAACAAAACCTA
>VUQS01006131.1:20018-30255 GCA_015108495.1 Heterochromis multidens
GGTAAGAAAAAAAAAAAAAAAAAAAAAAAAAAAAGCACCCAAGCTGGACCTGCTTGAAGAAAAAAAATGTTACCTCTATTTAAAATAAACCACTGTTCACAACCAAAGGTTCCACCAAAGTCAGTGAATTTAACTGTTCTATTTTCATTTTTTAAGCTCATGGTGTGTGAAAACCTTTAACGTACAACTGTAGGTGATTACATTGGTAATTATAATATCATAACAGGCAAGCCTGGAAGCAGCTTGGAGACATGGAGCCGGAACAAGCAATGCAAGAGTACATTTCCTGTGTTAACATCTTAGACCCTGAAGGCAGCACGAAGGTAATTCTTGAGAATTTATTTTTAAATCTCATTTTGATTATAAACTAGTGCAGGGGTGGGCAGTTAATTTTCCACAAGGGGCCATTTGAGAAACTGGAACTGTTGTGGCGGGCCAAGCCAATATGTTTATAAAGAGATACAATTAATACTGAGTAGCGCTCAGCTTATTTGTGCGGCCCTCCCTGAACTAGTGTATATAACAAGGACATTTTTATTATAATGAATCTTGAGATGGAATAAATTCAGTAGGAGCTTTTATACATTTTTCAACCCACAGTACAGTAAAGATAGAAAGCTACAATAAGTACACAAACTACAATAATTAAAATGTGATTGTGAAAAATATCAATTATACATTTATAACAGCTCTTATTCGCTTCTAGCCATTCCTTAACCTTTATTGTAAAAGTTTTTTTTTTTGCAGTAATTAATTTGATTTCAGTTTTATGGATGACGGGCCTTTATAGAGAATGTTAATTGTTCAAATTTACATTGATTGACAATTTGACCATTGCCATTCAACATGCTCCTCATGACTCTGTTATGGTGTTGTTTTTGAACATATCTAGAGAGTTTCTGGTGCTCGTCTGTTTATACATTTTAACCCCTAGTGGGGGCTGTCCCCTTGGAGGTGATCCTGATCGTGTGGATTTTCATATGAGCCACGGTGTGAAAAAAGGTGTGGATCATTAACATCACTGGGGGTCGTTCACAGTGGATGCCCTCCTTTACTCCTCTCTCAAACCATCAGTCTTCTTGGTCTAAAATATGAACATTGGCATCTTCAAAAGCACAGGTGTACAGCTGAGTCTGTCCTGATGAGGCGGCTCTCCTGTTGTGCCATGCATTTGTGGAGTGGTTGTTTGGTTTTTCTCATGTAAAGGTCAGAGCACTCTTCACTGCATTGCACAGCATACACTAGGCTGTTTAGCTTGTGTTTGGGTATTTGTCCTTGGGATGAACCAGTTTTTGTCTGAATGTGTTGCTGGGTCTGAAGTGTACTGTGATGTTATGCTTGGAGAAAATTCTTCTGAGTTTCTCCAAAAAACCTGCCCCAAAAAGGGACGACAATGTTATTCTGTTTCTTCCTGGTTGGTTCTGTATGAAGTCGCTGTTCCACGACTAATGCCTTATATACCTGATAACAAAATGTTGTGTCTACCCTCTGGAAATTTAACTTAACTAAAACAGAGCTTTAAAGACAAGATGTCTAAAATTAAGCTAAAAAGGATGACAAATGTACTATAGAACCATCAATGTCATTGTTGTGCCCTTAAGATGAAGTGCAGGGCATTTGCCAGGAGGTGTCACTGTTACATTATCATTTTGTTCAAGCCATTTAGTGGCTCATTTTCTGTACATTTAGAAAGTAAAATGCATGAAAGCTTTGTGCCGTTTTCCTCAGTAGCTGATATTTTGGGATATTAATTATTCAAGAAATGTTAATAGTAAGGCTGCTGGGATGTGCCAATCTGTATAGAGATTGTTTCCACCTCTACACACCCTTGTGTTAAGTTATTCAACTGTGTCAGTAGAGTTGTGCTGCCACAAACAGGTTGTTCTTTGGGACAGCATTAGGTTTCAACAACAACCTTGTATGATCTGCTTATCTAGGAAGAGTTTTAGTACTGGATCACAAAGAAGCAATACTCTATGCTCAATCGATCTATCAAAATGTTTTATGTAATTATTAAGGGACATAGCAGTAATAGAGCATGCTCTTCATACTGAGCAAACTGTCATTTTTATATTTTATGATTTATAGATAATCTAAAACTTGGAATGATAAAGTCTGTAGCAGCAATGAGTGAGCACCAATCTCACAGTTTAGTCATAAAGGGAAGCGTTTACAATCTGATTATTAAAGCCACTGTTAGTTATTGGGTATCTATATACGTATGCCCCCTATGCTGATAATAGCTTTGGCCTGAGGAATTATGTTTATGGCTTGCCCATTCTTCCAGCCTTCTTTTGTCCATCTATCCATTTGAGAACCTGATGTCTCAGGAATGCTTTCTTCACATTTGGCACAAACGTCCACTTGGACTGAAGTCAGAGTTTTGTGGTCAAGGTTACTTTAACCTCACAAAACACATTTTTGAGTCAATAATTCATGTACTAATTATGACTACACTTCACACAAATGTTTAGTAGACATTTTATATTCAAAAAGTCAAAGGTCAAGTCTGGCCAGATATTTTGGACGTAAGTGGCAACTTAACTGGTTGGTGGTGGCATATAACCATGAGGTAGTAAACCTAATTCATCTTTATTTTGAAATGTATATACAAAACCCCAATTCCCAAAAAGTTATGATGCTGTGTAATGATTTGCAATGGTTTGGAAATCTTATAAACCTATATTTTAGTCACAACATAGAAAAAAATGTCAAATGTTTAAACTGAGAAAAATGGACCATTTTAAGAAAAATTATTATTATTAGCTCATTTTGAATTTGATGGCAGCAACACATCTCAAAAAAGTTGGGACAGGGCCATGGTTACCACTTTGTAGCATACCCTCTTCTTTTAACAACAGTCCATAAACATGTGGGAACTGAGAAGACCAGCTGCTGAACTTCTGGGAGAGGAATGTTGTCCCATTCTTGTCTGATATAGGGTTCTAGCTGCTCAACAGTCCTGGGTCATCTTTGTCATATTTTCCATTTCATGATACTCCAAATGTTTTCAGTTGGTGAAAGGTCTGGACTGCAGGCAGGCCAGTTCAGCACCTGGACTCTTCTACTATGAAGCCATGCTGTTGTAAGAGATGCAGTATGTGGTTTAGCATCATCTTGCTGAAATATGCAAGGTCTTCCCTGAAATAGGTGTTATCTGGATGGAAGCATATGTTGCTCTAAAACCTGTATATACTCTTCAGCACTGATGGTGCCTTTTCAGATGTGCAAGCTACCAACTCCATAGGCACTAATGCACCCCCATACCATCAGAGATGCAGGGTTTGAACTAAGCACTGATAACCAGTCAGATGGTCCCTCTCCTCTTTAGTCCAGAGGATTTGGTCTCCATGTTTTCCAAAAAGAATTTAAAATTTGGATTTGTCTGACCACAGAACAGTTATCCACTTTGTCTCAGAGAAGACAGCAACGTTTGTTCACGTGTGGCTTCTTCTTTGCATGATTGAGCTTTAACCTGCATTTGGGGTTGGCACAGTGAACTGTGTTCACAGACAATGATTTCTCTAAGTGTTCCTGAGCCCATGAAGTGATTTCCAGTGCAGCCTGAGGGCCCAAAGATCACTGAGATCCAATATTGATTTTCGGCCTTGTCCCTCGCACACACAGATTTCTCCAGATTCTCTGAATCTTATCATGATATTATGTACTGTATGTGATGAGATATTCGAAGTCTTCACAATTTTAAGTTAAAGACCATCATCCTAAAATTGTTGTACGATTTGTAGATGCAGTTTTGTGCAAATTGGTGAACCTCTGCACAGCTTTACTTCTGAGAAACTCTGCCTCTCTCTTTTTATGCCCAATCATGTTACTGACCTGTTGCCAATTAACATAATTAGTTGCAAAATGTTCCTTGAGGTTTTTCTTTTTAGTACTGCTAACTTTTCCAGCCTTTTGTCACCCTCTCCCAACTTTGAGACATGTTACTGCCATCAAATTCAAGATGAGCTAATATTTTTCACAAAATGGTAAAATGTCTCACTTTAAAAAATTTGACATGTTTTCTATATTCTATTGTGAATAAAATATGAGTTCATGAGATTTGCAAATCATTGCATTCAGTTCTTATTTACATTTTACACAGCATCACAACTTTTTTTGGAGTTGGGGTTATATATCTAGAACAGTTTTAGTCATACTGTCTTTCTTTAGGATGAATGCTCTGTTATCCAGTGCAGTCATACATTTTTGGAAAGATTTTAAGAATTTGTTGCTAAATAACAAGAGATAATCAAAAGGTAGATATTCCCAATGTCTGATCTAAAGAGCACATCTGAACAGGCTCTGTAGATTCACTCCACAAGTGCAGTGTGCTCTTCAAACAGAGGGATGTATTCACCATCATATGTGCACAGCTATAACCGCAGTCACAGTAAGCTGGTATTAGATTGTTTTTCTTCCTGATCTGCAAAGCAAAGGAACACTTGAACATTCATTTTTAAAGACAGACTGTGCTACCTGCTCTTTTTCCATTAAACCCCCCTAGTCTTCCTTTCACTTTGCCCCCCCATCATTTGTGCCTCTTAAATAGCATCACTGTCAACCACATATTCCATCATGACACTTTTCTCTTCCACCATGCTTTACTACTCGCTGACTCTGCCCTAAGCTGCACAATACCAGGGGAGGGCCCAGCAAAAGCACAACTGCCCTCCCTGTAAAGAACCTGATTCTATTAGTGTTAACAAAGCGCCATAGCATGGCAGCAGCTATTCTTTTGGAAGCACAGTTAAATGGTGTAAGTAGGAGTGCATAGACAGAGAAGCAGGGGAGAGAATAATAGCCACAGTCTGACCTCTGTTCCTGTCTCAATTGTTGAGCAGACACTGCCTTTATATTGCATTATACTGCAGAGGAGCAGGGCCAGTGCATCAGCGAATATTCTGAGTTTCTGAAGTGAATTAGGTTGTCCCAAAAGTGCACGCACTGTTTTGCTTCGCTTGTCATGTTCTCCCCACTCTCCCTATTTTCTGAAATCAGATTTGTGTGGGTTCTTTTGTGAGTCAAGGTTGGCCCACAAAGAATAGTCTGGGTAATAAAGTCTTGGCTGAACTGAATGTAATGTGGGATCCCATGAAAACACAGAAGATTAACAATAGTCACAAAATTAAGACACAATATATTTAAAACTGTTATGCATTTTGTTGGTCATTTATTGCCAGTGAGGTCATGTCTGAAGCCCCAAAGAGTTCTTTCAAATTTACACAATTTGAACTTCATCTTTGCCAGCTTTTGATTTTCAAAGGCTAGAGGTAGGAGGATGTAGGTGGGCTACAGCCATTTGAAGAGAATGGATGGACCCAAAACTTTTGTATTGGGTCCATACCTCTGTCACTGTAGGAGAATACCAAGGCTGCTAAAGTAGGCTGGGTTGGTGGTTGACACAAGCTCTCATTGCACAGCAAGTCTGAACAGTGACCTACCAAACCTCTGAATAGTAAATGCCATTTTTTTCAGTTTTAACATTTTGTGTGGTGGATGTTTAGGGAGTTAAGCTATTAATGATGACACAATAGATTTTGGAAAGGTGGGGTTTTATTCCCCCAAAAACTTAATTTTTGGGTCAGTTTTGCTGGATTTTTTTTTTTGGACATGTGGGCTTACTGTGACCTTTTTGGCCACAAAGGTAACTTATCATCCCTTACAGAGGTTTACTCACCTGTTGCCGACCTCTGGTGGTGCTGAGATGGTAGTGGCCAGCAGACATCCTTACAGGAAGTCTTACTCACTGGCTGTCCCTTGCTTTGGGTGGCCACAAAGACATCAGAGAGCATGGCAGCTTCAGCAGCTGTTTTAGGATTATGCTCAGGGAGAACATTTTTAAGTATTGTTCCATAATTACTTCACCAATTTCCTGTACTGTTTTACCTTTAGGGTGAACCCATACGACTCTTTACCCTCACAGGAAGTTCCTTGGCGCTCTAATCAGGATGAATATAAAGGAAATTGAACCTTTGCCTCTAAGTTCCTCATAATAAAGTGAATCAACATCCATATGAACATAGGCACATATAGTCGTACCAGTAGAGGTAGAGGAATGAGGCACAAAACCCAGTCTGAATTTGGCAGTTGCAATTCTCTCAAAGGTAACAAGGAAATGCTCAATATCATCTTCAGTTTGTGTTTGTAATTTTGGCTCATGAGATTTGTAACTGACCTGAGCAAGTATTGACTCTGAAGTTGTCTTCTGGTGGGGATGTAACTTGGGCCTGTTGATAGTGATCACCCTCATCAGAGCTTCCAGTGGGTCTGGATCAGCTGAAGTGTGCTCATCTGTAAAAGCTAAAACTGGCGCTGTTCTTGTCATGTAGACTCGTTTCAGTTTTACTGCCTCCTGCTGTCCTCTGAAGGGCTGCAAGATCCCAGCTAGTTCCTTCAGTTTTGGCTCCTTGATATCTTCACCCTCATTATCAGCCATGTCAGAAGCTCAGGGCTCCATATGCTCTAAACTAGCTACTTGAGCCTCAGCTATTTTGGTCTCTACCTCTATTTTTTCCTATCTCCATAGTGCATGGCTCAAAAAAAGCACAGAGGTGGGATGGCTCTGCTGTGTGCATGCGTCAAAAATTAGACAGAAAAAAAAAGTTATGATTGAAAAAAGAAAAAAGGATTGTGTCCTCAGTTGACTGATCCCACCACTGAGTGTCATGAGGACACAGCAGTTTTTAAAGGGGTGGGCTTTAATAAACACACTAGAGTAGAGTTGAGTTAATATGGCAATATAAGACAACAAACTACGGCTCAAACAAACCAAAAACTGAGTGACAAACAAGAGCTTAAATATTGGCTGATCAGAGCAATTTAGACACACAGGGGAACCAACACTGACAAACTATGTAATATCAAAGAAGCAAAACCAATAGTTAGTTTAATTGTTAATACCTAACTCAGGAAACAAAGATAATAAACAGCCAATTTAAGGTAAATGACACCAGTCACCCCCCCCATGATCTAGCAACACTTGGTATGTCCTAATCAGCATCGGTCTAAAACACCTGTATTTAATAGGCTACATTCCAAGGGCTGTTTAGTGTATTTGATACCAGCAGATCTCTGCAGCTGAACAGACCACCATTACTGGTAAAACAAGCGGAAGAAACTCATAAAAAACTAAGATGAAGTGATGTTGTTGTGCATAGCTGAACATACAAATGTTAACTAAATGTGCATGCTACAAATAGAACTAATGTAGTTCACCAAATGCCAAATAAATGAGTGTGATGTAGGCAATCAAATGTGTTTGTGTATATGCATCAAAAAGTAAGACAACTCTCATATGTTGTAAAATGTTGGTGCTCTGGGTTACCAACTATATAGTTGTGTAGCTTCAGGTGCAGCCGTCACAGTTGATGCTATTCTTTCTCATTATTGTGGTGTTACAGGAAAGAAGAGGAGCAGAAAGGAGAACAGGCTTCGGAGGAGCAGCAGTCAGTTCCCTATACCAAGAAGAGATGATCAGGTATCTATATATATATCAGAAGTAACACAGACAAAAATGTATCAAAACATCTGCCTGTTCTATTAATTATGGAGGGAAACAGGCTAACATCTTAACAGACTGTTTCAGATGCCAAAAGCTTGAACAGACTCAGCTTTTTCCTCCAGTTGTGAATCACCACTTATTTAATGCTTAGGTCAACTCAGTCTAAGTCTGGCATTGTTGATGCAGTATTTGATTATATTCAACAGACCATAACTGCAGTTCGGGCCCAGAGATGTCATACAGTTATGATTTATGTTAATGAAACATATTCTCCATTTACTTTTGCCTGGCAGACCTACTCAAGCTTAAAAACCCCATCCTCATTTCAATGAAAAAGAGCTCTATTGGAGATGAAAATGAGATGTGTGATTCCTGCAGGTTTTCATCATAAATGGCTGAATGCGATTAGTATGCACAGTCTTGGGAAGAGGCGGTCTACCCTTTTTAATTATGATTTTTTTTTTGGGGGGGTGACGAAGATGATCTGGGTACAGCAGAGCGAGGAGGGTGAAGCAGGTTTCCCAGAACAGTACTCCTCTTGGTGATATCCCGTAGCAACGATACCCCCAAGGGAAACAGGAAGGCAGAAATATGCACACTTGTGCACACATAAACATACACTTTTCACTATACGTTGCTATGATTTTTCATCCAGGTCCTTGCACAACCTGCCAGAACTGTCACACTCACTGCTCTGCTGCATTTCAATTTCTTCTTTCTCACACAGAAACACACGCAGATCCTCTCCATATTAAACAGCTAAGCACCTGTTAACCAGACAGTTAATTGCATTGCTGACTGCTCATCTCGACTTCAGAGAGTGTGTGTATGTGTGTGTGGAGCATGCATCGACAAAAGCAGGATTGATTAGCAATATCCCTAGACTACTGAGCTGATCAGTGTGCGATTGAGGAGCCTTTGAATGCTACACTTGTAATTCTCTCACCCACCTTGAAAAAGGATCTGATAAACAATGGATGCTTTGTTGTCCGAACACACTGCTGGAAGCCAAAGCTGAGTTATTTGAGTTTCTCATACTTCCATGGAACTCAGCCTTGTTGAGGATCGACCAGGGTCCTATTGGGAATGTGATGACAGATTGTGTAGGTGTATGTGTGTGTTTGTTTGATGAATGGTGTGGCCATGGTGTTGATCAGTGAAGCTCAGGCCAGGTAGATGAGTGTTCTCTACCACTGTGACCAGTTTAGCCTGATGGATGAAGGACATATCTGCCAGTACACCAGACTGGACACACATGTGAGCACATAACGTTCTCACACACACGTACACAAACACAAAACCATTGGTACCCCTGTGATGACAGAGTAGCCTGTGACCTTCCCAGCATGCTTTGCGGCGCTGTTGATGTCATGTTGTTTATAGGACCCACATTAATCATTAGTTTGTTTATAGCCTGGGTGTTTTTCTGTGGATTTGTATGTGTGTTCAGTGTTAATGGAAAGGATCAGAACTGACCATTCTGTAGTTTCTTTTGTGAGTCTACGTAAGCAAATTTTTAATAACCTCAATCTACCCCCTTAGTGGTGGGTGGATGGGTGTGTGTGTGTGTGCGTGCGTGCGTGCGTGCACATTTGAGTTTGCTTGTGCTTTTATATATGTCAAGCACCCGTTAGGCAAGCCCTGTCCGACCATCGACGAAAGACTGATGAGCCGGCCTATTGATTAGTTGCCGGGGGAGACGGATGGCGGCCACACATCAGGGACATTTGGGGTCACCGTGGCCATCAGACAAGGAAGTAGGTGGGGCCCAGCTTGGTGCTTCATGAATAAACATAGCAGTGGTAATCAGGATTATGCAAATGAATGTGCTCATACATAACCTGTCTGTGATAAAAGTGTAATGAGTTATTCATAATTCACCAAAGGCTGATGAGGAAGGTAGTGGGAGGGAAGGGATGAGAAAGTATAGGTGAAAGGGAAGAAGAAAAGGAAGTGCAGAGGCGCATTAAAGAGCAAACAGCAGATACAACTTTCTTTGTATTTTACTCTGTCAGATTGGGAACCACCAGCAAGCATAATTTGTGTTGACTGCAAGTCTGATTTATTTCCCTGGATGTCCATCTGTTTGCTGTGGAGGTCTTTGGTGTGTACTTGATCTCTGGTACTGAGATTGTGATACTGTAGCTGTTTTTATACATGCACTGCAGCCCTAATTTTTTTTTTTTTTTTTTTTTTTTTTTTTTTTTTTTTTTTTAAAAGAGTTAACACCATAAGTGCATGTGAGTGCAAATTCAGAATCAGTCAGATCAGATATTAAATGGTCTTTAGTCACCCAGCTCCATAGTAAAAAGTCTGAGGAATGTCTGATGGTGACTGTATGCAAATAGATGAGCTTATATTGTGCTGCATTTATTGCTTGCTAGGGGTTGTCCTGTTTCCTGCCTCCTGTGTGGTCTGTCCAGGCAGCTGCCTCACCTAAATGAGATGAAAAATAAATAAATAAATAAAACACAAAACAAAACACTGAACTTGTTATCTCCTGTGCCAAATGTGAGATGGGACAACTTTTAATGTAAAAACTGTTTCTGATTATCAAACTGGACCCGAGTCACTTTTGTACTTGAACTGCTTCAACTGAAACTTTCACATTTCTAACAATAGACAGTAGAGGTTGTGTATGATTATACCTCACAGGGTCTGACCCAGACGTAGCTGTAGCTCAGGAGGTAAAGCAGGTGTTCCACTGATTGGAAAGCGGGTAGTTGGGTCCCT
>VUQS01006135.1:7006-17201 GCA_015108495.1 Heterochromis multidens
TCCTCCAGCGCACCCCCCACTCACTCCGAGGGCACTCCTACAGGACCCCTGTCACTCGCAGCCCAGAGCAGTATTGTGGGAGGGGCCGGTAGCGGCAGCGGAAGTGTTTCTGCGAGCCCCAAAGAGAGCAGTTCCAGCAGTGCCTCTCGCTCCACAACTCCAGCCACCCCCGCACTACTGGATGCCACTTCTCGCTGACATCTGACCTTTGTCCCTTCCCTGCATACTGAAGTGACAGTGCTCACACTCTACACAAAACCAAACTGAGGAATCTTCATCGCAAACTGCTCCCTTCCCCTGTTTCAGCTCTTATTTCCCATATATCCTAATCTTTAACATCTTCTCATTACCTGATGATGGACTTATTTCCTCACCTTCCTCCAGAATCCTTTCTCTTTTACAGCCACAGATACAAAGATTCTGTTCTGGGGTTCAATGTAGTGTAAAGCATGACGAGTGCAGTGTCTCCTTTCTCTCTTGAAAAAACATATCAGATGTGTTTGCTGAGAACATGAGCTTTGACTTGAAGATTTGCCCTCAGTAATGTAAGCATGGTGAATAATGTCCACAATAAGGGCTGTGATAAGGCAGCATCGATGGGGGATGACTAGGCCGATTAGCACTTGGATAGGATTTCCCTTTAATTTAGCACCAATGAAATAACAGCACCCAGCCCAGAGATGTGCACTAACAGTCCAAACAGTTCCCTGATGTGGCACTTTTTATAGTGTCCTATTGAAGAAAGGCAAGGAACATAATCCTTTTTTTTTTCAAATGTATGAGGGAAGGGGTAAAAGTTGGGATGCGATTAATTCCTCAGAAACACAGCTTAGTATTTATTAAATGTTTCTTTCTGGCTTTAAGGGAAAACAAAGAGAAGTCCAAATATTCTAAATAAAGAATAATAGTGATGATGCTGATGCTGATTATGATGATAACAGTAATGATATGAAAATAACTTAATTTTGAACTGCTAACTACCTTGCTAGCGAGCCAAGAAAATCTACACCGGACTCACCTCTCTGCACCATTATGAACCCAAATGATTTCAAAGATGAAAAATAACATGATCCAAACCTTTGTATTACACTGCCAAAGTGAGTAAGTAAGCGATAAAGAGAAGCACTCATCTTGTAACCAAACGCAAAGCAACATCACCTCCTCAGCAGATAAGCCAGCCCTGAGAAGACTGGGCTGCAGAGGAGCTGCAAATCGGGACCCAGAGACAGAAAACTGTGACCTGCTTTGATTTGCAGCTGCCTTCTGCAGTCTGGATAAAAGTACAGCAATTCCTCAGAGATGGCCAAGACTAGTGAATATGGACAATGCTCTGAACTTACCTACAAGAAAGACTTAATGAAATGGATGGAAACCCTGCAACCGTGTGTTTTTTGTAAATGGTAGAGAGGAAAAAGAGGAAAGAAAAAGCTACACAGCCTCAAAGGAGATGATGATGTATACATGGCAAAGGAGCTGCCAAAAAAAACCTCAACACAAGCTTGAAAACATTGTCCAAGAAGGCATTACAAACTATGGAGACACACGAAAGGATTGTTTGTAAGTCTTTTTTTTTTTTTTTAATTAAGAGCTCCACAATGAGGAGATCTTTCAAGGAATTGCTCTTACCTTTACATTCACTCCCTCCTTTTCCAAAGCATGATAAATACACGAAAGAGCCTAAAAATAGGTGGTGTAGTTGTTCTCCTCTCTCTTTCTACCTCCCCTCACCCCACTTGTCCCTCCTACACTCTTCCCCAACTACTTGACTCAAGTCTGCCCTACCCCTCAGCTGGCTTTGGACAGAGCCACAAAGCATTCACATGGGTAGGGCTGAACCCGCTTGTAGATATTGTTCCTCTTTTCATTTTTCAATAATGTCTCTTGTTGCTGATGTCCACATGTGCTGCCCTTGTGTATATCCAGAAAGATGGACTTTTCTTTTAGTTCGTTACCTTTCACGTTCCTCCTTTATTTTCGGGTTGAGCAGTGAAGACAGAGCAAGGACGCTTGTTTATGAGAGGAAGCCCTGCATTGTACTTATTGTTTGATTTGTTGAATCTATATTAATGAGATGGAAACCCCTCTTGTAGAATATTTTGTATTGCTCGCATTGTAAGACAGTGAGAGGACGGAGGTGCAATATGAAGAGAATTCAGCTACTGAATGGAACCTCAGCAACTGCCCATAGGGTGTCATATAATATAGATACATATAAATATATTTAAAGTAACATCAGTAACTTAATGTGAATGTACATAGTATTTAAAGAGGTCCAAAAATGTGTTTGCCAAATAACAGAAACCTTTAAAGTTTAATGTCCAGATTTTTTTTTTTTACAATACATTTGTTTCTCAAATTGATCAACTCCTTTTTTTTTCTCTCATACAAGTTAAACACTTTTTCAATTTTCACTCAAATCAAAGTGTCATGTGACCCTGAGTGGAGGAGACTGTTGGCAACAGCGGTAAAATAGCTCTGCATCCTGCAGTAGGTGACACAACAGTGTGTATTAATAGAAAAGCTCAGTGGTAACTCAATTAGATTTTTTTTCTCATTTACACCAATTTTGGAAATGTCAAACTTGACAAATCATGTCAGGTGCTCCGTTTCTTACCAGCCATTTAGCTCCAGCGCCCCTGTAGTGATCCTCTCTCTTGGTCCTCATCAATCTGTGTGTATGTGGTTAAGAGTGTTTGTTTCTCCCATGGTGCAGGATTAAGTGATATGCCAGTGTTAAGCTACAGTACATGTCAAATCTAATTTGATACCCAATCTTTAAAATGTTGCTCTTAACTCCTAGCTGATTTTTGTTCATTTGTAAAAAAAAACAGTTTGAGCATAAGCTGCTGACTGGGGACAGGTCTATAATTCCAGGCCAAGAGAGTAGCATCACTTCTTTCACTCTAATTTTTCCAGGCTTTCCCACATGCTCCAGCAATAAGGTAAACACAAGAATACTAAACAGTCACAAGGCCTTGACAAAATGTGTGTGCGTATTTTATATTGATCATTGTGTAGCCTACATGTTTGGCCTCCTTCACTTGGACCAAAAGGGAAAAAATGTAACTTTGTTTTTGCAGATAGAGCATGGGAAAACAAAAACTCTTTGTTGCTTTTTATTCTTTTAGATTGATTTTTTTTCTTGGACTACCTGAGACCATATTTCAAATGACATAAGCTGCAAGTTACCCCTGCATCCGTGTGTAGCATTTATGTATGTATGTTAGAATAATTACCATGTTAAGGCGCTGACCTCAGCCTGTTTTTTTGTTTTTTTGTCACTTGTTCCTTTCCCTCTGATGTTGAATTCCTCCACTACTACCACAAACCACTGCTCACAACCCTCCCCTCACACTAGCTACCTCCTGTGACCATACAGCTAATCACCAGGAGAGGTTGACCTGGACTTTGAAAAGCGGGGTTGAGAGCAGACATGGATACACACACACACTCATTCAAAAGTTATCATAAAAGTAAAAGCGTTAAAAGGAACTGCCTTTACTCATAATGTTTAAAACAGTGTATTCCTATCAGATCTTACTGTCTTTTTTTTTCTTCTTTTTTTAACACAACCCACTAACAAAACTGATACTGCTGGAATTTAGTAACAGGCACACATGCAGTCAGACCTGCATATTACCAAACTGAACAGAGAATTGACCATGACATGCCATTTGTTGTCCAAAACCAGTAAAAGCACAGACCAAAGTACTCCTGCATTGCCATAGTAGGTTCTGATATGGTGTGAATTAGCAGACCAGAAGTAAAAAGGTTAGAGCTCGGCTACACCAGTTAACCAAAGTGTCTGAAATGCACACGCTCAGAGCCCAGGAGTGAAGACCGCGCTCAATGAACTGGCTGAGTTTCACATGTGTAGAATTATTATTCAAGCAATCAAAGCGCTTGTTGTCTACATACTGAAAAGTGCTTCTGTAAAAACAATAGAAGCCTCTCCTTTCAAACAGCCTACTAATTGCGTGTTCTTACAGTCACAAAGCCTTGCAGAGATAAAAATGAATGCATGGTGTGTGTGTGTGTGTGTGTGTGTACTTGTGTGCATATGGTTGTGTGTGTTTTTGTAAAAAAATCTTTTTTCGTTATGTCTCTGTACAAACTACTTGAAACCTTCAGAGCTTTAATGAAACATCCCAGGCAGTGTACAGTGGCACACTGATTCACAGTATGTAGCAGCAGCTTTTTGCAGTACAGTACTATGTTTTTCTATAATATCAACATCCAGAAAACATTGTGGTGGCAGTTCCATTCAACTTTTGAGCGTGCTATGTGTGCCTCCATGTCTGCGAGTAAGCCCTCAAATAAACTAAACAAAGCCAAACTCAACAGACCATTATAAATGACCAAAACACAACCAAAAGCTACAACCATCTCAGTTAAATTTCACTTTGGTTAAGATTTTTGTGTTATGTCCCAGCAGTAGGGAGCGTCAGCTTGATTGATTGGGTGGGATATGAGGCTGCAGTCCAAATCTGTACAGGAAAGAGCAAATTGTCCTTCACTCCTCCTGGTTTCATTGGACAGTAGAATACAGAAGATCAGCTGGGTAATGAAACAAATGCAATTAGTGCATTAGTACTGTGGTGTCATTTACTTTTCTCTGTGAAAATATTATATATGGCAAACGCATAAGGGCTCTGCAGTTGTGAACACCATCCAAGGGTCTCCAAACACTTTACATCGGCCATGTGTCTATTTGTTTAACTATGTACATGATATGGGCAAAACACATGTTTAGAGAAGACAAATATTAGCAGGTTGGCATTTGTTCCTCCCAACCCCAACCAGAGAAGCTTCAAAGCTCATCAGAGCTTGGTGCTGTGATGCTGACTTGTCCTTCCTGTGAAACAGGCTCCAATATAAAGCTACAGTAGAAAGCTAAGGTGGCAAACAGTGGATACAGCACTTGTTTTCCCAAAAGCCATGGCTCAGGATGGTCCTGTTTTTATCTTTACATAAACTGAATAAAGGTTTATGGTTTTATATGTGTAGGGAAGCATTCTATACTGTAATGTGCAATACATTATTACAGAAAAACATGTTTCTGTAGGAAAGGATGGCGCTTTGAAGATCTTTTTCCTTTTGTTTAATTTCCCTCTTCAAACGGTCCTGTTGCCATTTTTAGATGAAGTAAACTGTGCCAGAAGAATTCAATTCTGATTTGTATTTATTTCTTGCATGCTTTCCTCCCTGTTGCTAATACCGCTCTTTAACTGTTCGCTCTGTTGGATGTGTGAAGCTGTAAAACATTCTAATTCAGGTTATTGTCTGTGTTGAACAATGTAACTGTGTAATTAAAACATGAAATGAAGTATTCATTACCGTTCTCTCTTGTCTTTTTCAAATGTGGGAATATTCTAAGATGACATCCCCAGAAAATCAAAATGAGCCACTGTTATTAAATAATTAACACAAAGTTATTATCTAACTTTTAACATATCATTGCATTAGGTGAGACGCCAAAAGATCTAGCCATACCATAAATATGATAAGTATATTACAACAGTCGCACACAAATCATTACTAAACAACTCTAGCCTCATATTATAGCCACATCTTCTACTAATTCTTTTTCTTTCAGCTGCTCCCTTTAGGCGTTGCCACAGTGAATCATCTGCCTCTATCTTACCCTATCCCTAGCATCCTCCTCTGTCACACCAACCCTCTGCATGTCATTCTTTACTACATCCATGAACCTCCTCTGTGGTCTTCCTTCACATGTGCAGAGGAGGGATATCCACTGTCCCTCCTCTGCACATGTCCAAACAATCTCAGTCTTGCCTCTCTAACTTTGTCTCCAAACCCCTTAACCTGAGGTGTCCCTTGGATATACTCATTTCTAATCCTGTCCATTCTGGTCACTTCCAATGAAAATCTGAGCATCTTCAACTCTGCGATCTCCAGCTCCACCTCTTGACTTTTTGTCAATGCCATTGTCTCCAAACCATACATCATAGCAGTTCTCACTACCACCTTGTAAATCTTCCCTTTCACTCTTGCTGTTATTCCTCTGTCACAAATCACCCCTGAAACTCGTCTCCACCTGTCCGTTGCTTTGTATTTTCTACTAAAGTAAATGTAACAATCTGATTAAATCTTACTACACTTGTTACATCTTTTATAGTTTTTAGCCTCTTCTGGACCACCTGCTGGTGTAATTTTTATTCCTATTTTTTTTTAATCAAAATCTCATGATGCATTTTCTTCCACCAATCCAATTCAGGGGGAAAGGCAAGGCACACCCTGGACAGGTCTATCGCAGAGCTAAAACAGAAAGACAGACATACACCTATTTCCAGTTAACCCATGCATGTCTTTGGACTGTGGGGGGGAGACAGAGTACCTGGAAAGAATCCACACAGAAAGGCTCCACCCGGCCAGTGAATTCAAACCCAGGCCCTTCTTGCTGTGAGGCAATAGTGCTAACCACTGCACCACAGTGCTGCCCTAACATCTAACCCAAAAAACTTTATTTTAAATTTTATAAGTGAGCCAAACCTTCCCAGGGCTTCCACATGTGCCACGTTAATTTTTCAAGAAATTATACAAAATACACTCTGCATCTGAGTTTTTTCTTCAATAAACAGTTAGAACACAATATGCTGTCTGGCAGTGTGGTTTAAAATAAGAGGAGGACAAAGAAAAAGGAGAGAGAAAAGGTCAGTGTATGCTAATGGGATACAAAACAACAGATACCTTTTTACTGCATTTCTTTCTATGTATGTGTCTGTGTGTGTGTCAAAAACTGCACAACCTCTCCCCACTTTTTCATATTATTTAGTTTTTTTTCTTCTTATATGTTTACTTCATGTTATGTCAGAATCTGTGTGGTATTTCTGACTGGTTCCTGAACATAATGATGTCAACAGACGACACCTTTTTCACTGAAGAAATAAAATATATAAGATTTGAGAGTTATTTTATTGCCTTCCTGATACACTGGTGTTTCTTTTTGAGACACTTCAGCAGAACAATGTGATGTTGTTGTTATTAGTGGCACACATAGAAGCTGCAGTTAGGTCCATAAGTTTTGGGACAAAGACACAGATTTTGCAGTTTTGCCTCTGTACACAATTAAAATACATTTTAAGCCAAACAATCAAGATGGGACTGAAGTGCAGACTTTCAGCTTAATTTTTCAAGGGATTTTACAAAATTATTGCATTATCTGTTTAGGAATTACAGCCCCTTTTATACACAGTCCCCCATGTTCAAAAGGTCAAAAGTAATTGGAAAATTGACTGACAAGCTGTTTCATGGCCCCGGTGAGGCCTTTTCCCTTGTTATTTAATTTTTAAAAAGGTACATCTGCCAGCTCAGCAACACCTAAAGGCCTGGAAGACCACGGAAGACAGCTAAAGCAGATAATCACAAAATTCTTTCCTTCCCAACATCTAGGTCAAGAACACTCTCAAGGAGGGAGGTGTATCATTGTTAAGGTCTACAACCAAGAGAGGCCTTCATGAATGGAAATACAGAGGGTTTACAACAAGGTGCAAACCACTGGTTACACTCAAGAACAGGAAGGCCGGAAAACACCTAAAAAGCCTGCATATTTCTGGAAAAAAATTCTTTGGACAGATGAAACCAAGATGAACTTGTACAGAAAGATGCGAAGAGAAAGGTATGGAGAAGGAGAGAAACAGCTCATGATGTGATGAATGCCACATCATCTGTCCAACATGGTTGGATGGTCAATGTTATGGCATGGACATGTATGGCTGCCAGTGGAACTGGGTCACTAGTGTTTATTGATGATGTGAGTGCTGAGAGAAGCAGCAGGATTAATTGTGAAAGGTTGTACTCTCTGCTCAGATTCAGCCAAATGCTGCAAAACTGCCTGGACAGCGTTTCACAGTGCAAATGGATAATGAGCCAAAGCATACTGCAAAAGCAACCAAAGAGCTTCACAAGGCAAATAAATGGGATATTCTTCAATGGCAAAGTCAAACACTTGATCTCAACCTAACAGAGCATGCTTTTCAATTACTGAAGACAAAACTGAAGACAGAAAGACCTACAAACAAGCAGACAAAGGCCTGGTAGAGCATCTTAAGGGAGGAAACACGACATTTTGTGATGTCCATGGGTTCTAGACTTCAGGCAGTCACTGACTGGAAAGGATTTTCATCCATGTATTAAAAACAATCTTTATATTTAAAACTAGGTCAGTTCATATAATTACTTTTGGATGGTGGATTATGTATAAAAATGGTTGTAATTCCTTTACTTTTGTAAAAACCTTTGAGTTAAATCTGAAAGTCTGCACTTTAATCACATCTTGACTTTTTGATTTAAAATTGACTTTGTTGGCGTACAGAGGCAGAACTACAAAAAAACTGTAATTGTTCAAAAACCTACCTAACTGTATATAAAAGATGGCCACTGTAGCATTGCCAATTGGTTTGTAGGTACTGTTTTGATGCCTCTAATGGTCGTCACCACATGTGAATATATTTGGACAAGCGTGTATGTTATCAGCTAACACTAACTAGCTTGGTAAGGATTAGAGTCACATGAGCTGATTGTACCCAGTCAAGATAATACTCTACCAAATGCAGTGCACTTTTGAAGCATCCCTGAAGTAGCTCTCTGGTCTGGGTAATTTCAAATGAGCCGTGTCAAGCTGCGCAGAACTGATGAATAGCGTAGGTCCAAAACAGGAGTGAAATAGAGAATCTGGTCAGTTTCCAAAATTAAAAAGCCTCTGCTTCGGAAATAGTCCTGGTGTGATTTGAAGCAATGC
Source organism: Heterochromis multidens (assembly GCA_015108495.1). NCBI lineage: Eukaryota > Metazoa > Chordata > Actinopteri > Cichliformes > Cichlidae > Heterochromis > Heterochromis multidens. Next base: position 15,768 of record VUQS01006135.1, read on the forward strand.
AAAAGATGGAATAACACTGCATTGGTGATGCAATGCCATGGACACAAATATGGTGTATTCCTGTGGTTAGACTGTATGGGTGCATCACATTGGCATATACCTGCTAAGCAGTGAAAATTTACAAATAAAAGAATGTTAGAGTTTCACTCACTGAAAAAAACCCTGAGCAAGGACTTCTTTGACAAGTTATAAATAGAATTAAAAGCAAAGGAAAGCTTCGACAGATAGCTGCAGTTATAATACTCCAAAAGCCACCAACCCCCACAAAGAGGTCGAGAGATTCATTTCAAATTAGTAACTAGAATTGGCTGAGGTGAGTGCAATAGCAATAACAATAGCTTAAATTAAAGGGGAATGCATAAATTTAACCCTTAATACTATTTAACAGGGTGAGTTGTACATACAGCTGTTATGAGGGGAAATTAACTATAGAGACTCTTTTTTAAACCAGGCTGTGAACGTGTATTACCGCTGCGAAATCCGGTATTTTAAATGGGAGTCTAGGGGGCCTATCTAGCTCATTATTAGAAACTTCTAGTGATATCAAATGCATCCAATAAATACACTTTTATTATGAAGAATGAGACCTGCACCATTTACATTAACTGAATGCAGATATTATCATTTTATAGGCTTTTGTAGTTGTATTTTTACCAGCACTCATGACTGTGAAGTGTGGTGAGGTGTGTGTGTAGTGTAGGGGGCAGCCATGGCCCCATTGTACAGTAGGTACGCCACTGAGAGGAAGAGCCTCCTCACAAAAGAAGAACCGCTCTCACGTGCGCTCATCTGTCAATCAGTCCAGCGCGTCATGCGCCTCACTCACAGGTGATATCTATTAGGTTACCTCATATTGTGCTGTCGTGTTTGTTTGTGGACCATCCACCGGGTTCCTCCCTGTGAGAGAGATTTTTTGTGGCGGTTTTGGCAAGCTGCATTCAGCTTTGCAGATGCTATGTGTGAGCAGTAAGCATGGCGGAAAATCATCTGGAGTACGGCTACCTCGAGGGCGAGTCCATCGGAGAGCATTTCACGGAGGACCCGGTGAGCATAGGCTATTATTGTGCTGGCGGTGAACAAAAAGGGGGTTTGACACGTTTATTAGTTTGCTTGTGCGCTATATGGTCGGCGCAGTGCAATAAATGAAGCTTGTCACGCTAGGCAAACAAGCGCAAACGCAGTGTCGTATTCTAGGTTATCCCCGACAAACGTTGTGTGATAAGAACATCAGTGAGCCACATCTAATACAACATGCACAGTGAGATGCTGGGCCGCTCAGGCGCACTATGTGTCCGGGTTAACTGTGGTTATATCTACGTTTTATTCTGCACTTCAAGCATGATGAGATCCATTAGGTCATGTTGTTGCCACGAAATATCAGGACAGCTCAATTTGAACATTTTTTTTTTTTTTTTTTTGTGGAGATTAGTTTTT
>VUQS01006140.1:0-13551 GCA_015108495.1 Heterochromis multidens
CAGCTGTTGCTTTGGGTGGAATGTACACAACTATTGTTATGATATGACTGAATTCTCTTGGTACATAATATGGTCGCATACCAACTGCCAATAATTCAATATCAGGACAACATATCTTCTCCTTGACAGTGATATGTGCAGGATTACACCATCTCTGGTTCATAAACAAAGCCAGACCGCCACCTTTTTTCTTGCCACTAGCTTTAGCATCTCTGTCTGACCGTATGAGGGTGAAACCAGGTAGATCCACATTGGAGTCTGAGATGTTTTGATTCAACCATGTTTCAGTAAAACACATGAGGCTGCACTCACGGTATACTTTTTGAGTCTTCAACATCAATATCTCCAGCTCATCACTTTTGTTGGGCAGAGAGTTGACATTTCCCATGATGACTGTTGGCAGAAAGGGCCTATATCTCCACTTCCAAGCCTTCACCTTTGCACCAGCACAGCAACCACGAAAACGCCTCTTTATCTCAGTTGGAATAGGGTGGTATCTTCCAGATTTGCTCTGTTTCAATGAAAAAGCTCGTCTCTTGAGTAAACTCTTCTCCCCACAGAAGTATCCATCAGTACTTGACAAAAAAATTGATAAAAATACAAAAAATACAACAAAAATAAAGTAAAAAGATCAGAGCTACCAGACTTTGCTGCTACCAGTTGAAGCACATGCTCTAGAATAGAAGTCCCCAAGTCCCGATGGGAGACACCACAAAGGGTGGTTGAGAACAACAGGGCTAAGGTCCTGTGGGACTTCCAGACAGACAAACAACTGCTGGCCAACCAACCAGACATAGTGGTGGATGACAAGGAGCAGAAGACTGCAGTTGTTGTAGATGTGGCAATCTCAGCAGACAGCTGCATCAGAAAGAAGGAGCATGAGAAAATAGAGAAGTACTAAGGGCTTAGGGAACAACTGGAGCAGAGGTAGAAAGTCCAAAGTGGTCCCAGTGGTAATAGGAGGATTAGGAGCTGTAACTCTGAAACTGGAAGAGTGGCTTCAGAAGATTCCAGGCATAACATCAGAGGTCTCTGTCCAGAAGAATGTAGTCCTAGGAACAGCTAAGAATCTATCGATCTAGCTAACTAGCTATCTAATTTTTGGCCTGGTGGTGTTGAAAGAGAATGCCAAAAACTGCAAATATTTCTTATCCCACATTCAAGGCCCTCTGTTATCATTTTCCTACAGCCCTAACATATTTTTTTTACAATGATCCACTATAGCTCTTTCCACACAATGTGGTAGACACATGTATGTTATCTATGCAAAGAGCATTCTTGAGTGAAACTGTTCAAAAATGCCAAAGCAATCATTTAACGTATAGTATAACCTAAAAACATATCCACTTAACTGACCCCGGATAACTTACTGTGCATATAGAGCTGTATATTTTGTTAAATATGTCTGCAGTTATTGTTCCTCAATTTTCTACCACATAGACTGTGTAAGTGTAGGGAACTGTGTGTTCTCTCTAGCCATGGTTTAGAAAGCAAATGACTGCATTGGTATCATTTTAGAATGCAAGAAAAAACATTTTCTCTGTGTTTGTGTGTGACATTTGGTTTCACAGATTTCATAGATTGCTTTCATAGAACATTGTTTCTTGTTCTCCTCTCCAGGATCTGGGGACAATGGTGGAGCAATTGGCCCGGTTCCTGGGTGTTTCCTGTGACAAGGCTCAGATGGAGGGCATGGTGGAGAGCTGCAACCAGCTCATCGAGCAGTGCTGCAACTCAGAGGCATTATCCATGTGCAGGGGTGAGTGGGAGAGGAAAGGAAAAGTTCAGTCTCTTTTGTCTGCTGAGTTGGCTTATTTTGTTCTGGGCATAGACAGTATAAAAGATGGACATAGCCACCGTGACATCACCCATTGGTTTAGGATTCAACACTCTGAATCTTCAATGCTAACACTTTGGCTAGAAGTTACAATATTTGGATGGGAGGGTGGAGTGCTAATTTAACAGCTAACACTAGTTAGCTTGGTTTGCAAGCTTTCTCCATAAACTGTATGGGTGCAACACACAGACATAAATAATAAGTGCTAAGTTACAGACTAGTAAAACAATAGAATTCTACTCACCAAAACTGAAACACAAACTTCTTGGATGCTCTGTACCACACAGCAAGCCATAATTAGTCAGAAAATCCATTAAAAATGCTCCAAATGACACAAACACAGTGAAGAGGTCCACTTCAGGGATTAAAAGTAGCAGAGGGAAGGCCTAGCAGACACCTATCAGAGCCAGCTACACACACCACTCCAGCCCTATGGATGTCTTCGTGAGTATGAAAATTGCAGAAAAGTAGGGCTCAGGAGTTAGAGCGTATCAGACACTACTGTTAAGCTTGGTGGTTTAACTCTGAGCTTCTGTATCTTAAAGTGTTTTTGGGCAAGTTACTGAACCTAAACATTGCCTCACATCATTCACATTATCTTTTTGTGTAGTTCAAGATCTCTGAACTAGTAGTGCAGTTTTGTTTACAATAAGTATAAGATAAATATAGTTAAGTAAAACCCACAGTATTTCATACTGAAATGTTGTGCGAAGCACAGTAATATGTCTTAGTGCCTCAAATTTGAACATAAGGAGAGTACCTTGGTTGAGAAAATGTAATTACCATCTGTCATCGCTTTCAGACAGAGAACACATGAAATGGCAGACATGTTGTGTAATAGTATTGCAACTGCATACAGAATGGGAGAAAAAATGAATCACAAATGTACATTAATTTTAAAATAAATTATTTTGCCCAACAAGCAGAGAAGCAGCATTCGAATTTGGTAGAAAATAGAACACATTCAAACAAATACTGCAAACAAGAAAGAGTACCAGGAAAACTCAAATCTTCCAGGAATCTTCCACTTTACATTTCCATGAATAAGTGTAACAAATGCAGTTCCTGGTAGATGACTGTGTAAACACATCATGGTGAAACTGCCAAATGCCCAAAGCAGTGGAGGAGAACAGAATTTTATCTGTTTTTCTCACATTAGTGAAAAGTTCATTATATAGCAACTTCTCTTTCAAAATCACTGTCCTTAAATGCATTACAAGTACATTTCACAAGACCGCACTGCTACTAAAGTAAGTAGTACTCCCCATTTGCAGCAGTGCAGTCTGTTTTCGCACTTTTTAGTGTCCCTTCTCCTCATTCACCTTGTAGCTCCTTCTCTCTCTTTAGGCTCTCTGTGTTTATTAGGTTGACCTCAAGTCCTCTTCCAGAGCAGTGGGTAGCTCTTCCTTACTCAGATAGATTTGGTCTTTTGCTCTAAGCTTGGTGAAAGCTGTTAGCTTCTTAGGTCCCTTACCTCCATGTTATCTGAGCAAATATTTTATGGTGATACTGGAATATCATACAGTTCTATTGCTGTATGCTGCATGTAGAAGGTTTGTTCAAGCTTTGTTTGTTTGTAGCAGTTTCAGTGTTTTTCACTCTGTTCCCACTAAGAGATGTGTACCTGATGGAGGTCAGGTTGTAACTTATTAAAGGTAACCGTGTCTGGGGACAAATTCAGCAATACAAACTAGTGAAGTGGGAATGGCTTTTCCAACTGCAGACAAACTTGGCTCACTCAGCACCTAAATTATTGTATATTACTCTCCACTGCCCCTAGAGCAGTGGTGTCAAACATAAGGCCCAGGGGCCAGAATCGGCCCGCCAAAGACTCCAATCCGGCCCACTGGAAAATGTGAAGAGGGCATATATAGTTTTATATAAGTTTTACAGCTTTTCCTACTGATAAAGGCCTCCCCCATGGCTATTCATACTGCACTAAAGTAACTAAGTAATAGATCGACATTTAGATGACAGAAAAGTTCCTGTTTTTTTTTTTCACTATCTACTATAGAAATTTCTATTTCTATAGTAAAAAAGGACATTTTCTATTAATTAACAAAAACTTTGTTTTTTAATTACAGGACAGTCTGGGCAATGAACTACCAGAACTTTTTATGTAAATTTACATATCTATTTCTTACAACTTAAGCCCAAAGAGTCATGCTGACAGATTTCCTCCATTTACTACAGCAGCAAGTGGGCTATATCTGGCCCACAATGTAAAATGGGTCTGACATCCCAGCCTAGAGGAAATGTGTAGCATTACACATTTCCTAATAGTATCAAACATACCATAAATCATTCAGTGCACAGTGAGCTTAAAGCAACACCTTTTTAAGTGAAGGGGGGCTTTAACTAAACTGAGTTTTGTTCTCCCTAGTAACAATAGTGATGATGAAAGAATTTGTGTATGGGCCCTGTCTCAGGTCACTGACTTGTAGTAAATAGAGAAAAAGCTTAAAGTAGGGCATGGAAATTTACATATTACAGCCAGCCTAATTGTCTGATACAGGCTAAATACAGCCATGTTCAGCTATTCCTTATGTAAAGCATAATGAGATTACAATGAGATCAGGACTTGATGGAGAGAAACATCTTTTCTGTTTCAGCAATTTACATCATCACACAGTGTCATAATCAATACTTTAAATTCCAGATTTGCAAGGCACCCTAACATTACTTTCTTTTCTATTGGTGCACAATACTACTTTAAGTGGTGTAGTCACTGATTCATCACATGTATGACTTGGGATCTGACAGTAAATAATGTTTGGTGTTCTTCTACACATAGCACAAGTCAGCTGTTACACACAGATTTCAGGTTTATATGGTGGAATAGTTTGTAATAATGCAGCTCTCCTCTGGATAAACCCTGCACTCCACCTGAGTCCTCAGAACCTCACACAGTCCCAGTGATTTCTAACAGAGGAGTTCACCCTTATAGAAAACCATACTGATTCTTCTTCAGCCTCCTGTCATTTATCTTAACTGCCACATTGCTTTCATAAAGAAACAAGTGTAAAACCTGCACTTAGACTGTATGATTTTTGCTAGGACATCACTTGCTCCTTCATCAGGTGTGCTCACTTCTGAGCCCCCATTCTGTGCTGCTGTTGGTAGGTATTTATTGAAATTAACTGAGTGCATCTTTGTATATAAATTAGCACACTGCTAGTAGATCACCCAAAGATCTTCACACTCCTATGGGCAAACTTTTTCAAATTCCCCATGGTATTCAGTCATAAAACTGACACTGTACCTCTTTGGTAAACCTCGAAAGCAGCTTTTTGATGCCAAAAGTGGGTTTTGCACCAGTGTTGACTATTACTAAATCTGGCCCTAGGTATCATGATGACAGCTTTGACTCCTCATTTCATCCTTATTAACTTTATTGCATGAAATACTCTTAAAGTGACAACTGAATTTCAAACAATTAAGCTAACTAAATTTATTATTTCCTCTCTTGGAAGATAAAAGGGTTGAGCATTGCTCTGGTGCATTCCAGCAGCACTACACCTCTGATCAAGAAATGTTAACATACATGCGATTCTGAGGTGCTGGATGACTTAAGTGCTAGCTTTTAATATGCAGATACTATGTTTAATTATTTGTATACTGAGTTCTGAACTGTTGAATGTTAAATTGTTTAATTAATGCATAAACAAGTTGTATAAAAATATATCAATTTGTCAAAACCTTTTTGACTAACATTTGTAACATTTAACAGGGGTGTAGAGTCTGAGCTCTTGGGTTTTTTACAATTTCTCTGAGCATTTCACAGTCTAACCTTGGGTGAATATGCTGGTAACAGCAAACTGCCAAAGCTTCTGCTTATTGCTTTTATAGAGGTGGTCACACTTGTTGATGATCACTTAATCAAGTGCATTTGATTAGCAGCTCTTGACTGCTACTTACCCCCTTAATTCCTTAGTGAAAGATTGCTGTATGCTGGTATGTCCTGGTAAATCCTTAACAGTAAGGGTTAAGGATTAAAATTAATTTTTCCCATGACTGCATAGAGTCCTGTGAAAACTTTCTTTTTCACATGACTGTACATGTCTTTTACATTTGTTCATTTATTTGTTATCATTTTGGTTTATGTATATATTTGTTTTTTTATGTTCACTTACAGTTTCTGTCATCTGTTTTTGTTCTTTGTTTTTCCATCTGTTCTTTTAGTGTAAGGAAGTCTGGTGTTTGGTCTGCTATAGGTTTTAAAGAGAGCTGACAATCAGTCTGATCTGTCACATACACACTGCAGCTGGTGAGTCACTGCTGTGCCAGGCTGCATTCAGTCTGCAGCAGAAACACGCTCAATAAGTTTTGGTGTTTTGAGCACAAGTAAAGACAGTGGTTATTAAAAATCCTAACTATGCTCCCTTTTCCTGTAGGTCGTGTTGGTCTGTGGAAAGACATCTTCACAGTGTCTATGAATGAAAAGTTTGACGTGGTATACAGACAGAAGATGGGGAAGTCCGACCTGACCTTTGACTTCTGCCTGTGAGGAGCACCTGACCTCGGCCCATCCCTCTGTACTGCCTCCCCACCCACTTATCTATGCTAGTACAGTCTACAAATGCTCATTTCCTGTCAAAACCCAAGCTCCTACATCTCTACTCAATCTGAAGTTCAGTAGTTCAACCTAACAGTGAGATCACACTAAAATACTTTTTCCCCATAATGCAATCCCAAGTCAATAGTAATCAAAAATCACACTGTTGTGGAGATTACAGAATTTTCTTAGTTAACTTAAATCTCCCTCAGCCCCTACCTCAACAGCATGCTGCAACTGCTGTGTATGTTTATAGTATATACTGACTAGGTTAGGTTTTTAAGGGTCAACCACTGAACTGAAGTCTTGGTGAATGCATTCATAACAGGAAAATACACTGGAAATCAAATAGTGATGGTGAACAAGAAAAACATTCAGCCATTTAATGGGGTCATGTTATGGTTGAAGACAACACTAACCATGTTGAGACAGCACTCGTCGAGAAAAGAACCAGTACTTGGACCACCTGGGGGGGTTAATTTTTTGGCAGCATAATGGACACAACCTTGACATCGGAAAAAAGGTGTATGTTTACTATATGTTGAGTGGATTCTGGAGCCACATTCATTTATATTTGTGGCCATTTGACAAATATAAGCTCTCCTTAAAGCTCTGTTTTGGTCTCCACTAAAATTATTATGAGAAATATCAGCTTATTTGAGTAGGTAGATGAATAGTGCTCACCACCAGCTTGTGGGTAAATGTATCTATCTGGAGCTGGGTAGACTGTGTGAGGACAGTTGATCGGAGCTTCAGCAGCAGATTTCTGGAAATGGGTTATTAAAAACCAAAACAATGGGCTAAAATGCTTAAAAATTCTGGGTTTGTTGCTATGAGGGACAGCTTTCAGATTACACAAATTCTTTTGACCGATTTTTACTGTACACATATTTCTCATGCAGTCTGCCAGATCTTTGACTTGCGGTCAATATAAAATACCTTCATTTAAACAGGGAAGGCTATCGAGAGCAGGCTCTCTTTTACAAAGACCCCCTGATGATAATACACATAAAGTATAAATTTCATAAATTTCTAGAACATGCGCTTCAACTGGTGGCAGCAAAGTCTGGTAGCTCTGATCTTTACACAAGCTTTGCTTTATTGTTGTTGTATTTTTATCGATTTTATTTTTTTTTTGTCGGGTGCTGATGGGTATTCTGTGGGGAGAGGAGTTTATTCAGGAGAGGAGTTTTTTTTCGTTGAGGTAGACCGGGTCTGGGGGATGCCACCCTGTTCCGGCTGTGATGGAGAGGTGTTTTCGTGGTTGCCGTGCTGGTGCGGGGGTGGAGTCTTGGAGGTGGAGATGTAGGCTTTGTTTTTGGACCAGAGATGGTGTGGTTCTGCGTGTGTCACTGTTGAGGAGAGGATCTGTTGTCCTGATGTTGAATTGTTGGTAGTTGGTATGCGGCCATGTTGTGTGCCAGGAGAATTCAGTCATATCATAACAATAGTTGTGTACATTCCACCCAAGACAACAGCTGAAGCTCCATGTGAAGTTCTCCATGAAACTGTTGCTAGGATACAGACTAAACATCCAGAGGCACTCTTCATAATATCAGGAGACTTCAATCATGTTTCCCTCTCCTCCCACCTGATTGGATTCACACAATTTGTTGACTGTCCTACCAGAGAAAATAAAACCCTCAATCTGCTGTACACCAATGTCAAAGAAGCTTACAGAGCTGCTGCCTTACCACCACTTGGCAGATCAGACCACAACTGGAAGACTCCTCTCTACAGAAAATCAGTCGTACCCACAGACATCAGGCTTTACAATTCTCATACAACTAGCATATGAGCTGTCAGACATACAAATTTCCCTTTGGGATCAATAAAGTTATTCTTATTCTTATTCTTATTTAAACACATTTACTTTGACTCATAATATAAAAATAATATAAAAAACACAATATAAATTATGTATAATATGATAAAAACAATTATAAATTGAATAAAACAAAAAAAGTGCATCAAAAAGAGGCAAGTATGAATCACAGTGTCCATGATAGATTCATCACAACATTTTCCCATGTCGGTATTAATATGATGATTTTAAAGGACTAAATAGTCTTGGTACCCAGTACAATGTGAAACTGAAATATAGACAAAAAGATACATCTAATATAACCAGGAAGTTTGCCAATAAGAGCTTTGTAAATTAATAAAGTACAAAGTTGTTCTTGTCTCACTGCCAGCAGCTGCTACCTAGCTTTCTTATATAAAACAATGTAACGCTCTGCTCCCAGTTATGAAACTGAGGATGGAATGACAAACTGCATCAAGACCTTTGATAGTAGAGGCAGGGGAAAGCATGTAAATTATGTCAACATGATCCACAACAAATAAAAATGTTGATTGAACCATTTGCTTTCTGCACCACTGGGCAACACAAGACTTAATTTATAGAAAAATTACAACTTTTCTCTGAAAGACGTTTTTATTCCATTAATATGCTTTGAAAACATAGCTTCTCATTAAGGCAGAAATCTGAGTATTTATAACAGGTGTCCTGGTAAAATTAGTAAAATTCACTACAGTGTAACTATTAACCATCCTTCTAGAAGACAGCATTTATTTGGTCTGAGTTTAACAATTATTTTTAGATCGATTAAAGTTCAAAATGGCTTGGGAAGTGGAGGGCTCTGCTGTATATCAGCCATAAATATCTGGACGTCCGATGTTTTTGTTTGTCAATTGGACAAACAATTACGTACGTGTGAGTGTGTGTGAGATGTGGAGAGGGACAACTGTCTTATTAATGCTCAAACATATCACCTGTATACATCAGGGCCCAATCAAATTCATTGAATTACCAGTGACTTGATCCAACCAGCAGTGGTGGGATCAAATCTGGAAACACTGACATAAATGGATTGAAAGCAACAGACAGACCAAATGAATCTAAAATAGCTATTAACACCTAAAAATTCTGAAATACTGGATTAAAAGAAGAAATCATATTTTCAGCCATTTACAAGCATTGGCTGGAGCGTTTTGTTTTCTTGAAGTAATGAAATGTGGCCCTCTGGTGGTCAAAATGAGTAGCTGGCGCTCAGTTGCAGATGCCATGATTTGAAAGCAGATTTTTGAGCCTCATATATTGATGTTACATCCACTGGGGCCTAAAGCTTGATGGTCTTGTTGGTCACTGTCACACAGAATAGAACCAGAGCTGGAGTATAAGGATAATTTAGAGTGCATTGTTTCTTTTTAAATTACTTTCAACTTGGGGTTGAAATGCATGGGATCAGCAGTTGTGAAATACTCACAAAATATAAACAATTTTTTCTCGACAAACACACAAAGGGAACAGAAAGGGAATCCAAAGTGTCAGGTTTTGAAAGGGGTGAGCAGAATATTAACCCATAACCAGCATTAACTGTGTTCTGCTACTCATTGTAGGGCCACAACAGCACCACTATCTAACTGGAATCAGACTATCAACCTGAGGCATCACAAGCAGTACAGCACCTTCTACTCCTACTCGTCCTCTGTTCCTGCAGTAGTTCAAGCAAGCTAGTCCCTGTGCTTTACCTGACACACGTGAATGTCTTTATTGTGTGGATGTAAACAACAACCTCAACACAACTCTGCACATTCTTTATTTTCATTGTTCTTATTTCTTATTGTAAAGCTGTTTACAACCATTTGCAAGGATTTAACCAGCCCAGCTCCACTTTTCTTTTTATTTTGGGTTTTTATACATGCCTGTCTCTGTTTCAGGGCATCCTTTATTGTATTTGACATGCTTTGCTTGCTGGTTTATTAATAAAGTTATGTCTTCAGGTGATATCTGATGGATTGGGACTGTTTATTTTAATAATCCAATCTCTGGGCTTCAGCATGTGGCACATTATGCCTAACTACTGTATTGGCCTTTCTGATAGTGGTTCTAAACAGACATTCCTGTAATGTAAGCCTAAATTCGGGTATAGCAAGACTAACATATATGTCAAATGTCAGCTGACCTGTGCTACTGCTGCTTTGAAGTTTACTGCCAAATAAATTCCACAATATATAAACAGATCTTACATAAGCCATCATGACTGCTGTTCAACCCCCTACCCACTGTGAAGAGCTTGGCAAGCATTACTAAAGAGCATCAACAAGTTAAGTTTAAACAGCAAGTGCTGTTACTCAGCAACACATTATCTAAGTTACCTTTCATTTCTATGGTAATTGGGACATAAAAACTGCATGCACATAAATATTTAGTCAAATCTGATAAAAATTGCATAAAGGTTTTCTGAATTTGCTCAAAAATAAACTTTTAAAACCTTATCTCCTTTAAGTTACCATCATCTTTGATGTTGCAGATTTATCTGCTGTTACCCAGGACATAACCCAGCGGTGACAATGGATGCCACAGTCTGCCCTACACTAGCCCATCGTATTCCATTATTGTAGACTGTACAACAATATTGCAACATGCATTATTATCTTCTAATTTCTTTTAGACATTTCTCTATGTGAAATAATCTGATAACTTCAGCCACACATCGTGCAGATTCAATGTCTGGTTAAAAAAAAAAAAAAACATGAAACAGAGGTTGAGGGTGTCACAATTGGTTGATGAATACAAAAAAAAAAAGAAATGCTGTCACTGGACGATCATCTATTTTTCCTGCTAGGAGGTTGCCATCCTATTTTTACTCTAGTGTAACTCAGCCATTAGATAGATGTTAGATAGGCCTTTTAAGATGTGTTTACCATTGTGGAAGGGTATTTTTTAATCTAAGCCATGATCTTTTACTATACCTAGTAGTTTTGTTGTCCTAAACCTAACCAAACTGTGTCTGACAACTGAAAAGAATAAAAAAAGAAAGAAAGAAAGTAATAACTAAAAAAAACCTCTTGCCTATTCAAATTTTTCACTACCTCACCTGAAGGCTGTTTAGCTGGACAGGCTTTCTGCCAGAAAACCGTGAAGGCATGAATTCTTTAGCTAACTCACTGTGGCAAGATGAAATATGACACATATGTTAGAAGTGCTAGAAGGACTGCCAGAAAAACCACCAGCGAGTGGGCTCAGTCTCTTGTTCAAATATTAAACAGCACTACCATGATACACATACTTTAGTGAATATCAGCTAAAATGGTAAATGAACTATACTACCTTAATGTACAACGTTGTGTCAAAACTGAAGTTGAAGACCGAATTTACTTTCTAAGGTAGCTGTCAGGCTGTCATGGACCTGTTTTGAGTTTGCTATAGTTAAGAGTATCTTTAGTTTTGTATTCTTGTTTATCTTTGGCTTTGGAAAGGATTTATGTTCTAAGTCTTCTAGTTTTCTGATAGTGGTTTTGATCTTCTGTTCTCTTTGTGATCCCGGTCTGTTTCCCCAGTCGTGTCTCTGTCTGTCTAGTCCCTCTGTGCTCTGTCTCTGTAGTCAGTCATGTATCCATGTTTATTCTCCCTTTGTCAATGTCAGATTTGTATGTCTCAGTCTCTGTCTCAGTTAGTTTCCTCTTTTATTGCGGTAGTCCTTCATCCTTCAAGTATCATATTCTCTGAGTCTCTCCCTGTTCTTTGTCGCGTCCTCGTCATATGCTGTGTGCTCGTCTGTCTGTCCGTCCGTATGTTTTCTCCCCAGTCTTAGTCTCCCAGTCAGTTTGTTCCTGCCATGTTTAATTATTTTGTTCATTCTGCCTGTTGCCAGCAATAAAGCTGCGTTTTAAGTTCAACTTTTGTTTGCCAAGTCCTGCATTTGGGTCCTACACTGCCTGCCACACAGCCGACACATAACACAGGCCATTGCCACTATAGTCCAAAATTACACAAAAACCACTTGAGATGCAACTTCAAATTGCCGAAGTTTATTGAATAATAATAATAATAACAATAATAATAATGATTAATAAAAATAACCTGAGAGCGTAGACAAAATAGACAAAAAAAATAGACAAAAAGCTCCCCCAGGGGTTGAGCTTTAAACAAACAGACTTGAACACAACAGAAGACAAACCACAAGCACACTTTTAGCGACCCTTACTTTTATAGGCAGTGTCTACTACGACCACCGATTCTGTAAAATTCCAATTATGAGTGTGTATGCCAGTTAGCCATCAGTAGGGTCCCATTACCCATTAGTGGGGCCCAGGTGACGTCTTTCACTATGTTCAAAGCCAAAAATTTGGAATTGAAAAAACCCTTTGATGATTTCTCAGTGCAAATAATACACACTAGTACTTGACTTAGGTGGATAGTCAAACCTTAATATATTGATCACTTATGCTCAGATCACCCTAGGCTGTGAGATAAAGTGCAACACTTTCAAAAAATGTGAGGCATTATATGAGACCTATAATAAAATGTTGTATAGTGCCAATCTGTGCCAACCTGTTCCAGTGTTTGATAATGTTTGATAATGTTTATTATAAAAACTTAATATAACTTTAACTTCAACACTAAATTCTATGAGTGACCTGATGACCAGTCAAAATTAGATTAAACTTAACTGTTGTTGGGTTTGTGTCTCTCTCTGTAGTCTGAACTTGTCTTTGGCTGAAGCATCATGCTGAAATGCTGCTGTATAACCACAAATGTTTTTTTAGTCTCAGGCCAAAATATTTAGTTACCAGGGTAACCCCAGTTCTCTGGAAACAGCATGAGGTCTCTCCCCCAGTATGTGGGATGCACCTTCTGATGTGACAGATCACAGAAGCTCCACTACCACCATGTCTGTCTAAGACAGACCAATCACTTGAAGGACACGGGGTCCCCTGACCCTCATTATAATAGTCCTGGCCCTACACCAGGCATTGTCAAAGTATTTATACTGAATATACCAATGAGGGCGCAGTCACATAGAGCCAGTAAAATCTAACAAATGAGTGTGGGGATGCCCAACTAACAGCTGCACAGATGTCTCCCACAGAAACACCCTTAAACAGGGACCATGAGGTAGCCACTCCTCTGGTGGAATGTGCACACAGGTGCACAGGAGGCCACAGTCCCTGGTACTCATGCCATCACAAAAGCCTCCACCACCCAGTCTAACAACCGCTGATGGGACATTGGCTCTCGTCTTCTACAAGAAGGAGTCCAGGACACAAAGAGTTGGTTACTTTTTCTAAACACCTTAGTCCTGTGTAAACAAATGGTAACTGGACTGGTTCTTATATAGCGCCTTTCTACTCTACTTACCTCATACCTCAT
>VUQS01006141.1:3731-18366 GCA_015108495.1 Heterochromis multidens
TAAATCAGTAATGTGATTTGGACGCGCTGGCGCGTCCGTCTACCCCTGAGGGTTAAGTGTCACCGTTTTTTTCATTTTCTTTAAAATTAAAAATTTTAAACTGATTTGATTATTTTAAGTTTTACAATTTTTTCAGCTTCTTTAAAATCCTAAATTTTTAACTGATTGGATTATGTGATTATTATTAACTTATTAATCTGTTTGCGTTGTCTCTGCCAAAATTGCTTAAATAAACTTTCCTGCATTAAATTAAGTCTAAATTGTGGACATTCCCTTTTTAACCCTTAGTGAAATGGTAAAGGTAAAAACTGAGTACTGTGTAACATCTATATAAATAGTTCTTAAAGGTTATTTCCAGCCTCTTACATTTAACAGATCCCTGGAGCCTTTTGTCTAGGCTACTAAATCCAACCCAGTTATACCAAGAGCCCGATTTAGAGGGAAGCTGCCGTAACAGGTGTGACTGATAAATACCAGCCTGCAAGGCTACTCGGAGCTGGACTTTAATCAGAGTAGACATCCGGAAAAAGAGAGGCAGTGAGTGCTGGGCGAGTTCCCTCCCCCAACCATCTATATCCAAGTTCTGAATCTTTGCTGGGTAATACTCACAAAGCAAGCTCGGACCCTCTAAGGTAGAGACTCGGTTCAGACCACCTGTACTGGGGTCACAAAGGGGTCTACAAATCAACAATCAAGATACAAAACTATTACATTCTCCTTTATTAAACGCATGGTATTCTGCCACCTTCTGTGTTTTTTAAGGTTTCAGCTTAATTGTTATGCTTTGCATACACACACACACACACACACACACACACATATATTTAAACAGACACATTAACACACAATAACAATACAATAACAGACACATTAGAATAAAACAACAGTTTAAATGCTATGTCAGCGATGCTATGATCCATGCATTTGTTACTTTTAGGGTGGAATTCTTTAATTCCTTAGTATCAGCTCTCTAAAACAAACATTCAGCTGATGCAAAATGCTGTAGAGAGAGTCCTAACTGGATCTCCCATATTAGCTTCTTTTCTTTTGGCTTCCTGTGAAATCCAGAGTTGAATTTAAAATCCTCCTCCTTGTATCCAAAGTTGTAAATGAGCAGACCCCATCATAGCTTAAAGACCTCATAGCACCATATTATCCCAAAAGAGCACTTAGTTCTCAAAATTCAGTTTCTTGAAGTAGAATTAGAGAAAGGGCCATGAACTGTCAGGCTCCTCTCAGGAACCATGTTTAAAATTAGGTTTCAGACTTTCCTTTTTGATAAAGCTTACAGCAGTATCAGGTGAACAATCCCGTAGTTATCCAGCAAACATGCCCTCTTTGGGCCTGTGTAGGCCCACTGTGGGCAGCCCACTGTGGAATGTGGGGCAGCCCATAGTGTGTATTGACTGTGGGCTGCCCACACTAAGCAGAGAGGGTCACACCAGTGGGATATGCCTGGGGCCTACCCACAGGATGCCCACACGCTAGGACTGGGGCATGAAGCTGAGACCCACATTCTGGGGCCCACATTTCCTCCATGGTACATTACTGCCAATAACTGGTATGGAGCAGATACTTTCAGCTGCTCCCATTTTCAGGTAGCACCACATATTTAATTTGGCAGATTTTTACACTGGATGCCCTTCCTGACAACACCTAAGGAATTTGTGTCTCCTCCCAGACTCCAATCAGCGATCTTTCACTTGCTTGGTAAATGTGTAAACCACTACACTATGGGGCGACTCACTCAAATAAAAATATACAAAATAAAAATAAAAATAAAACAAGTTAGTCTATCTTAGAAATTTCAATATGGCCTGATAACTTTCACTTCTTGAATTTTTTGTAGTATATCAGTAAGATTATTTAACTTCCATTTTACTGAGGTTTTGAATCAGTTGCCTTCTCTCAGGCTCATATTTCCGACAGTGACATCTTCCCCACAATAGTCACATTTCCCTGTATGGTGTTTCCTTATTATAAATAATGTGCCAGCAGACATACCCATGTGGGCCCACAGTGGTAGGTGTGGGAGAACTGTGGGGCTGTGTGGGCAGGGCAAACCCACACTTTTCTCATGGGACATAGGGACTACAGCAGTTTTGCCTTTTGGGATCCCTACAGTATAATGGGTTCTCTGTGGTCAAGACCATATGGGTTGCCCACAGAATTCCCACTTGGTGCCCACAAGGCATAAGTGTGGGTTTGCCTTGCCTACACAACCCCACATTTTACCCACAGCTACCCACTGTTGGCCCACACTGGCATATTTGCTGGGTATGCTTCTAAAAACTTACCCCGAAATACATTGGGTGCTTCTGCCAGAGCTCATCGGACGCACTCAAGTCAGTGGTTTGATTCCACAAGATCCATGCAAACAACTTTCTGTCTCGCATGCCATAGCTCTCGCTCCACCTAGGTTAAAAAAGAGCCAGGTCTATTATTTACTGAAGCTGTATGAAGTTGCACAGAAACGAAAGCAGTGCAGGAAGTGAGGCACAGGAATGGCATAGACAATCGGTCTGTTTTCAAAATAAAGGACAGACTCCGATTGACTGTGCATCCCTCTTTCATCCTCTCTTTCACTCTCCTGCATTTCTGTGCGTGCCACTACCCTTGTATCTTCTTTGTCCTGTAGTTTTTGCTTTTGTCCTCTCCCCACTAACCTGCAGTGTTTATTCTTATGTTGTTTGTTGCCTCTCTGTCTTTTTCTGTTCTTTCTTCACCCTTCTCAGATGGCTGCACTTCCTGAACCTGGTTCTGCTGCTGGTTTCTCCCAGTTGAAAGTATTTTTTCTCTCTCTCTCTTTCTATCTTTTTTGTTTGTTTGATTTATTTATTTTTTTCTTTTAGTTTGTTTGTTTCCACATCAAAAAACTGCTGTTCATAGCACTTTATGTATGATAGGGTTTCTGTACAGTCAGTCTTTGCAATATAATGTATCTTGAAAGTGCCTTTTGTTGTGATTTGGTGCAACATAAATAAAAGTTCTCTTCATCTCTGTAAGTGTCCTTGGCTGTGGTGAGCTGAGGTTTAGCATTAGAACACCACAAACTAGTCCCTCAAGACTTTATAGAAAATATTAAGAGGGCTGTATGTGGAATGGAAAACCACAGTGGTCCCAGATGTACTGGCTTCATACTTATTAATAACTTGAAGGGGAAGGAAGTGTGATTAGAGTAATAGTTATACTTCTGTCTTCTGCTTCCTGAGCTGGTCACACAGGAACATTATCTTTAGAAGACACCATCTTTCTCTATGGTAAGTAGAGGTTGTTGTTTTTTTATATACTTATTATACTTATAGATTTTTTTACACAGTAAAATACAATATTTCAACTCTTTACTGACACAATTTTTCTGTCCCACAGACAGATGAGAGCAGCAGCTATGAGTCTAACTGCAGCAGCAATGAGTGGATTTGTTGTAGTTCTCAGCCTGTCAGGTACTGAATGTTTACAATAAAGGGCTTTTTCAGAGGAAGGAGTTGCAT
The DNA here is from genome assembly GCA_015108495.1 of Heterochromis multidens. Classification (NCBI taxonomy): domain Eukaryota; kingdom Metazoa; phylum Chordata; class Actinopteri; order Cichliformes; family Cichlidae; genus Heterochromis; species Heterochromis multidens. The sequence continues at coordinate 7,223 of VUQS01006141.1, forward strand.
TTGTTTTGATAGTTTACAAATGTAATATTTAAAATTATCATGTTTTTGTTATGGAATGATATTATTGTGCCGGTAAACTGGTCTCCAAAGATGTTCACATATTCAGCATCTCGCTTTAGCTTTTTAAAAGACAGACATGGGTAGGACTGTTTGAAATAACTTTATAACTGGGGCTGATAGTATTTTATCTGAAGGATTCAGTAACTGAGTCTCTGTACTAAAAAAAGGAACCAAGCCTCACCTCTTCATTTTCATAACTTTCCATTCTGTATTCAGTTATTAATAAATCAGCCCTCACAGATCAACAAATACACCAGCAGCCAAGCGTGCGGCACTTCCGTTCTGTATTTTTATGAAGTTTTCTGTAAAACTCAGCATCAAACTCATATCAGAGAAAATGCCGTGAAAGGTAAACATTTTAGACACACTAATGATAATTAAAATATACATTAAAACTGCATTAAGATTAAAATGTCCTATGTATCTCTTAGTACACATTTAGACTTGTGATTTCGTTGTTCACTAAAGCTTAATATATAAATGCTTTAATAAAATCATTAGTCATTAATGTTATTAATAACATGACATTCAAAGTGATAAAAAAGAAAGAAAACTCTGTTTTCATAGTAACATACATTTTTGCATGTTTTTTCTTTATTTTGAAGAAACTTTATACAAATGTTTCCTTTATTAATGTTGCTGTGACTGTGATTGTATTATCTGATGTGCTCTGTGTTACAGTGGTACTGGGTCAGAATGGCTGGAGGAATGAGAATAAAATGGAACTGTCTGGACCCACTGACCAGCAGTTTGTTGGGTGTAAGTTGTTTCCAGCATTTCAAGGAACATTACTTTGACATAATTTTGTGAAGACTTATCCTTATAATTACCATGAGGGGTCTTCACACATGTCCCTATAGCATCTATAGGTAAACACATAGACACAATACTGATATTCAGATTTCTTATTAACATTAATTGGTTTTGATATTATCTCCTTTAGATGCTCCAAAACTTGTTACTGTGTTAGTGAATCCCTCTGGTGAAATCAAGGAGGGTACGTCAGTGACTCTTACCTGTAGCAGTGATGCTAACCCAGCAGCTACATATGTCTGGTACAAAAGCTATGGCATAACATCCCTCAGTGAAGAACCACAGCATGTCTTCAAGAACATCCAGTCCACTGACTCTGGACAGTATTACTGTATAGCTAAAAATCAAGTGGGGACGAGGGTATCTGGATATATTTCTATTGATGTGAAATGTGAGTGGAACTAATTTTATACATTTCTCTCAGATCCACTAATAACTTAACAGTGAGATTTTCTTCTACCTTTACAGATTTTATTTTTTATTTTATTTTTGATATACTGCATCAATTCTCATAAAAGTTTGGCTCATGACTTTAGTAATTCCACAACCTTATACCACTTCTTTGCAGAAAAATTTGACCTTGAAATACTGGACTTCCAGCTGTTACATTTGATCAATTCCTAATCATTTGCATGAAATACTGACCAATTGCATCACTATGTTTTTTCTCCTAGATGCTCCAAAGATTTTTTCAGTTTGGGTGAGCCCTTCTAATGAAATCAGGGAGGGTGGTTCAGTGACTCTGACCTGTAACACTTATGCTAATCCAGCAGCTCAATACTCCTGGTACAAGAAGAATGGTGAAACACCTCTCAGTAATGAATGGCATCTCTCCTTCAGCTACATCCAGCCCTCTGACTCTGGAGAGTATTACTGTACAGCTGAGAACACAGTGGGGAGGAGGACATCTGAATATACTTCCATTGATGTGAAATGTGGGTTAAACAAGTTTATTTTTTTAAGAACAACTTTCCAAAAAAGACTTCATGTATTTTTAACCCTTTAAGGACCCCACCAAGAAAAAGAAATGAAAAGATTTCTTTGTATTTTTTACTTATTTGGGGCAACAGTAACAATGATCTTTATTTTTTGATTCAAACAAACCCATAGTTTTTTAAATAGAGGCCTCTACCAAACGTTTGAGATGGCCCTTTATCGTAAAACTCATCCATAACTTATACATAACCAGATTAGCAAAAATCTAATAAAATTCTTGGACTCTCTTGAATCTTCACAGCAAAACCCATAAACCGTCCTCAAATGTTTGTTAGTGCAACAGAACAACCTGCAATAGCAAGTTTTGGGGCATTAGAACCCCTTTATTTCTGGCGGTATTTTGCAAAGCACAGTAACATAATATATTTCTGGGATTTACACCTTTACAAACACTTTGGACATAGATAGTCTGTCTGTCAGTCTGTCATACTGAAGTGGCGTCTGTACTTTTGCTAACACACATCCAGTAGTGACTGTGAGTATATCTATCTTTGTGTGGATTTCTTTGCTCCACCGTTTGACAGTCAAAAGAGGCATGATCCCAAAAGTGTCAGACTGCATGACCCTGCCCCATAAAAAGTTTTAGAGTCCATCTCTTAGTGGTTAAGCAGAAAGAAAAACCCAAAATGGCATACCATGCACTGTTACAATGCTTGTAATATGTCAGTATACTAATAAATGCCAGTTAGTAGAATTACCAATTATGGTAATACATCTGCACATTTTTTTCTAGATGTTTACCATATTTACAGTCTTTTTAAAAGATCTCATTTTTTTCCCCTCAAATATAAGATCAGTACCTTCTATATGTTGACTGCAGGCATGAATGAGGGATGGACAAAGTACATCTATCTTTGTGTGAACATCTTTGCCCCACCGTTTAACAGTCAAAAGAGGCATAATACCACAGGCATCAGACTGTATGGCCTTGCCCCATAAAAAGTTTTAGAGTTCATCTATTATTTGTTAAACAGATAGAAAAAACCCAAAATGACAAACCATGCACTCTTACATTGTGTGCAAAATGTCAGTATACTAATATATGCCAGTTAGTAGAATTACCCACAATGTTAATACATTTGCATATTTTATTCTAGACATTTACCATATTTTTTTCCTCAAGTATATGATGACATAAGATCAAATTTAACAACAATGAATGTTGTTAATGTTGAGTCCACATTTCTAGTGTTCCTTTCCTGTCGATCACTGAACTGCTCCATTTATTCTAATTTTATATGCCACATATTCCCTTGAAAATGAAGACATAAAACAATTTCACATCTCTGCTAATGATGATCAGTGTCTTCCGTCGACCTGTGAAAATACTAAATACTTTGTGATTTTTACACCTTTTAAAAACATTAATTCTTCATAAAGGATAAATTAAATTTTTTTTTATTTTATCAACTTTTTCTTTCATGCCACCATGTAAACATTCAGTCCACATCTGCTGAATTATGTCCATGGTTTGTAGAAGATCTGCCAACATTTGCTGCACTGCCACAAAAAAGTTGTGACACTGAGTAAAATGTAAATAAAAAACATAATGCAGTAATTTGCAAATCTCATAAACCCATATTTTATTTACAATAGAACACAAACATGTCCAATGTTTAAACTGAGAAACATGCACTATTTAAAAAAAACAAAAAAAAACAACTTACCTCCTTTTGAATTTGATGGCAGCAACATGTCTCAAAACCTTGAGACACAGCCATGTTTACCACTGTGTAGTCTCCCTTCTTCTTTTAACAATCATAAACATCTGGGAAATGAGGAGACCAGTTGCTGGACCTTTGGGAGGAGAATGTTGTCCCAATTTTGTCTGATAGAGGATTCTAGCTGCTCAGTGGTCTTGGGTTTTCTTTATTGTGTTTTTGTTCAATGATGTGCCAAATGTCTTCAGTTGGTGAAAGGTCTGGACTACAGGCAGGTCAGTTCAGCACCTGAACTCTTCTAGTACAAGTTAATAAATGCAGTATGTAGGTTAAGCATTGTCTTGCTGAAATACAGTTGTGCTCATAAGTTTACATACTCTGGCAGAATTTGTGATTTTTTTGGCCGTTTTTCAGAGAATATGAATGATAATACAAAAACTTTTCTTTCACTCATGGTGAGTAGTTGGATGAAGCCATTTATTATCAAACAATCATGTCTGCCCTTTTTAAATCATAATGACAACAGAAACTATCCAAATGACCCTGATCAAAAGTTTACAAACCCTGGTTCTTAATACTGTGTATTGCCTCCTTTAACATCAATGACAGCTTGAAGTATTTTGTGGTAGTTGTGGATGAGGCACTTTATTTTCTCAGATGATAAAGCTGCCCATTCTTCTTGGCAAAATGCCTCCAGTTCCTCTAAATTCTTGGGCTGTCTTTCATGAACTGCATGTTTGAGATCTCCCCAAAGTGGCTCAATGATATTGAGGTCAGGAGACTGAATGGTTTTCTTCTAGCAACTCGACCATGCAGCCCATTTTTCTTCAAGTGCCTCCTTATTGTGCATCTTGAAACAGCCACACCACTTTTTTTTCAGAGAGTCCTGCATATCATGTATATTATTTGTGGGTTTTTCTTTGCATCCCGAACAATTTTTCTGGCAGTTGTGGCTGAATTTTTTGTTGGCCTACCTGACCATGGCTTGGTTTCAGCAGAATCCCTCATTTTCCACTTAGAGTTTGGACACTGCTGATTGGCATTCTCAATTCCCTGAATATCTTTTTATATCCTTTTCCTGTCAACTATCCTGCAGATCCTTTGATAATTATTTTGCTTTCCCCATGGCTCAGAATCCAACAACATCAGTGCAGCACTGAATGAAACATGCAGCGGTCTTTCTGGAGCCCAGAAACTCACTGACGTCTTATACACACACACTAATTACAAGCAAACAGATCACAGGTGAGGATGGTTACCTTTAGTAGTCATTTAAACCTGTGAGTGTCAGCTTGTGTGTTTGTTATCATGCCAAAACTTCCAGGGTATGTAAACTTTTGAGCACAACTGTATGAAAGGCCTTCCCTCAGTTTGCATTGATGGGAACATGTTGCTCTAAATCCTGTATATACCTTTCAGCATTGATGGTGCCTTTTCAGATGTGCAAGATGCCAATTCCATAGGTACTGATGTACCCCCATACCTTACATCCCCATACCATCAGAGATGAAAACTTTTGAACTGAGTGCTGCTAACAAGCCGGATGGTCCATGTTTTCGAAAAATAATTTCAAATTTTGATTTGTTTGACCACAGAATAGTTTTCTACTTTCCCTTTTGTCCATTTTAAAAGAGCTTTAGCCCAGAAAAATCCTTGATCCTTGATCCTTGAGATCGTGGCAGCATTTCTGGATCATGTCCACATATGGCTTCTTCATTGCATTATAAAGCTTTAAACTGCATTTGTGGATGGCACAGTAAACTGTGTTCACAGACAGTGATTTCTGGAAGTGTTCCTAAGCCCTTGCAGTGATTTCGATGACAGAATAATACCTGTTTTTGATGCAGTGCCGTTTGAGGGACGAAAGATCATGGGCATCGAATACTGATTATTGGCCTTGTCCCTTGAACACAGAGATTTCCCAAGATTCTCAGAATCTTTTGATGATTGGATGTACTGTACATGTGACATACATTGAGAAACATTATTCTGAAATTGCTCCAAAATTTGCAGATTGTTGAACCTCTGCCCATCTTAACTTCTGAGAAACTCTGCTTTGCTAAGATGCCCTTTTTATACCCAGTCATGTAACTGACCTGGTGCCAATAACCTAATTAACTGAAAAATGTTCCCCCAGCTTTTTCTTTTTAGTACCATTTACATTCCAACCTTTTGTTGCCCCTGACCCAATGTTTTTAAACCTGTTCCTGACATCAAATTTAAAATGACCAGTTTTTTGTCTTAACCCATAAGGGCCCGGTCCCATTTCTACTTTCATGAAAATTATGAACTATTAAAATGATAAAACTTTAAAAAGAACTTTCCTCAGTGTTAAAAGGGGCGGTGACACCTGTGTCACAGTGGGTTCTTATGGGTTAAAATTGTACTTTTTCCTCAGTATAAACATTGGATATGTTTCCTGTGATCTGTTGTGAATAAACTATAGGTTTATGAGATTTGCAAATCAGTGCATTCTGTTTTAATTCACATTTTACACAGTGTCCCAACTTTTCAGGAATTGGGGGTGTGTAAATACTGTAAATAGTAATTTGATCATTATAAAGTCATAATGTGGCTGAGAACATCTTTCTGCTAGCACCATCCAGATCTGCTCACTGAGAAGCTCCTATGGCATTAGGTTCATTGAGTTCTTTGAAGGAACTAATAACATGCTATTGTCTCCCTGCAATTGTTTCCCTGCATTTTCTCCTACAGATGCTCCAAAGCTTCCCTCTGTGTCAGTGAGTCCCTCTGGTGACACAGTAGTGGGCAGTCCAGTGACTCTGACCTGTAGCAGTGAAGCTAACCCAGGAGCTATATACACCTGGTACAAGGAGAATGAACATAAACCTCTCAGTAAAGACTCACAACTCATCTTCAGCTCCATTCAGTCCTCTGACTCTGGAGTGTATTACTGTACAGCTGTGAACTGGCTGGGGTCAACATATACATCCATCTCTATTGATGTGAAATGTAAGTGAAACAATTTTTACAAAAGCAACTTTCAACATGGCTGTCAATATTTCTACGTTTGTTTGCCTATAACATCGTCTTTCTTCTGGTCTGTCTGCTTCATGATTACAGTGAGCTGCTGTCGGTCACCGAGCAGCTCCAGTGGTGCTAAAAAGATGTTTTTTTTTTTAGTTATTTTATTTTTTGTTAGTTTTTTCTTACACTGTTAGCACAGAGAGCTACTCTGCTGTTCTGGCCAGTCAAACAATCAGAAATAAACAAACTAAGTTTTATTATCATTTTGACTTTAATTTATGGTCATACATTTGTCACAGGTCAGATAGACGAGAGCACAGAAATGACTCTGGTGATTCAATAACTGCTAATAATAATTATTATTAAGGGAACTTCTAGGCTCCATGCAGTTTTAAAGAGTATATTGTTCATCTTCTCTTCTTCACTGAGAAAACAAGTTCACATTTAAGATTCTGAATGTAAGATTTCTTTTAAAATGTATTTTTTGTACCACTTAAGCTGGATAAGTGGTTACAAATGTATGGACCTGACCTGTCCATGGTGTACTCTGCCTGACACCCTGTGAAACCTGGGATTCCTTGAAAAGAACTTTTTGTTATCAAAATTTGTCAAATGTATCCATATTTTTCATCAATAGGGTACAGTGTTTTACTAGAAATTTTATTTGTAATTGCCCCTGTATCAAGAAATAAGAAAATGTAGTACTTAAATTAACTCAAATTAACTTAATTAACCTAAGTACTGAAATCAGGTTGGTGCAGGTTCTGGGTCGAAACTTCCTGGTCAGTCAGGACCTTTCTGTGGAGTCTGCATGTTCTGCCACAGTTCAAAGACATGCTTGTTAGGTTAACTGGTGATTCTAAAGTGCTGTGGATGTGAGAGTCTGTGTTTGTCTTGTGACAGACTTGTGATTCTGCCTGTACCCTGCTTCTGACCCAGTTACAGCTGGGAGAGGATGTAGCAATACAGTGATCCTAATCTGGACAAGTGGTTACAAATGTGTGGATAGATGATCAAGCCCTGCAACAGATTTATGACTTGTTCAGGGTGTGCCCTGCCTATTTCACTGACAACACATATTTGAAGATATTCACTACATAAGACTGTTTCCCAGTGTTTTTCCAGCTACAGTAACTCTCAGAGAAGACCTCCAGTATAAGACAGTCTTGATTATTTTTAGTTTTGTGTATTTTTGTTCCCATGCAAAAATGCTGTAAAGCTTATTGGTTTTTCCAATAAGAAGTTATTTAACGAACCTTCTGTAAAACATATATGTCCATGGTTTCTAGATGATCTGCAAACCTTTCCTTTACTGCCACGATGATGGTGGAAAGTGTGAACTGACCTTCATGTTCATTAAGATAAACTGTAATTTGATCAGATCATTAAGTCATAATGTGTTTGAGGACGTCGACTTTCCTGCTAAAACCATCCAAAACTCCTCACTCCTGTCATATTACACTTATAGATCTGTTTGATCTGGTCAAAAGTTCAAACTACAATTACCTCTCTGTGTTTTCTCCCCAGATGCTCCAAAGCTTCCCTCTGTGTCAGTGAATCCCTCTGGTGAAATCAAGGAGAACATTTCAGTGACTCTGGCCTGTAGCAGTGATGCTAACCCAGCACCTACATATATCTGGTACAAAAGCTATGGCAGAACATCTCTCAGTGAAGAACCACAGCTTGTCTTCAAGACCATCCAGTCCACTGACTCTGGGGAGTATTACTGTACAGCTGAGAACAAGCTGGGGACATCAACACCTAAATACATCTCTATTGATGTGACATGTGGGTAAAACAGGTTATTTAAACTTAGCTGATGACTGTCAGTGTTTTAAGTTTTACTTTACTTACCACATCAGGTTTCCTGTCTGCTTAACATTCACAGTCAGCTGCTACAGATCAATTAGCAGCTCCACTGGATGATGAAAAGGATGTTTCATTTAGTGTGGGAACCAAGATTTATTGCCTTGTGTTGTTTGTGTGGACTGAAGCTCAGACTATGTTGATAAAACTCTACCATATTTAGATTCAAATACATAGTTAGACATGTTGTTTCCTCCAGATGCTCCAAGGCTTCCCTCTGTGTCAGTGAGTCCCTCTGGTGAGATAGTGGAGGGCAGTTCAGTGACTCTGACCTGTAGCAGTGATGGTAACCCAGCAGCTAAATACACCTGGTACAAGGAGAATGAAAGCTCAACTAAAGCATCAGGACAGAACTTCACCATCACTGACATCAGACCTGAACACAGTGGGAGTTATTACTGTGAAGCCCAGAACACCAGAGGACATCATTATTCCACCTTAAAGCTGACCGTATCAAGTAAGTTAAACCAGACATGTTGATTAAACACCAAAAGTCACAACTCACCATCTGGACCTGGTTATGTGTTCTATTTGTAGGGAGAGGTTCTTGTAAAATTCCTGTTTAGGGTGAAATGATGTTTGCTGCTTGTGTTTGTGTGTCATGAAGAACACATGCAGTTGTCTCATGCAGTTTTCTGTTCTTAATTTTAAAAAGGGGGATAGTTTAGGTTTAAGTAATTGAGTTAGATTAAGCTTTATAAATCCATTGTATTTATAAAAAACTTACAGTGTTTAAAGTCATGTCTAAAATTAGGTCCACAAACTGCCACACTCTTCTTTCTAATTCATTTGACCATTTTTTTTAGGATCATGGAAATTAACAATCATTCCAGTCACTGCTATTCTCCTGGCTCCCATACTCATCTCTGTCATCCTGTGGATCATGTGAGCAGATCTTAAGTGTCATTTATTGTGTAGTTTAGTTTAGTTTCTAATTTCAGTGAGTTTAGCACTTTGATTTAACCATTAAAAATGAATTCTCCTTACCAGGAATAAAAGATCCTCCAAGCAGCAGCAGACTAAGCCTGGAGAGAGACCGGATACCAGTGAACAGGTGAGAGGAGAGATGAACTATTTCAAAAGACAGCATAACTTGCTTTAAAGTGAATGCTGCACTCTCTAGTTTCCAACTTGACTTCAAAATAATAAGTGCCTGTGCAGCAGCTGTATATTACTTTTTGATCCACCCTTTTTAAGATCTACTGTTTTTCACGAGGTTAATTTTTATTTAGCTTTCTCCTGCATCCAAAAGCATTCCAACCTTAAGTCTGTCTAATTTGTTTCATTAGTTGCGTTTTGCTGAAAATTTTAGCACAAATCTTAATCTTTTATACATTTTATTTTTCTAATGTCTACAGCTACAACCAGCAGAGGAAGAAGTTGCCTATGCCAGTGTTCAGTTTTCCAAACACCAGGCAGATCCAGTCTACTCCAACATCAGACCAGCTCAGGCCAAAAGACACAAGGAGGAAAAGAAGCAAGAAGAGATGATCGTGTACACTGCTGTCACTGTTACGAGTTCCAATATTGCCCCGAGGTGAGTGGCTTCTCATGCAACAACATCTACAAAAATAAAATTACAGCTTCAGTCTGTTTTTAGCTTTTTGTGATACCTGATCAGCAGAATCCAGACTACAACTCAGGAAGCTGCAGAGGATCCAGCTGCTCTGTACAGCACAGTCAACAAACTTCCCAGCCATGGAAAGCCAAATCTCTAGATCACTTTTCATCCATGGTAATGGATCTTTATAAAAGAAAAATTTAGTTTTATGTATGCATAACACTTCTACTGTCCATGAATTTAAAAGACAATTTTAAATTTGACTGGCCATTTTAACTTCTTTCTCCCATGTCTCCATGCAGATGTCAAAACAAACTGATATGAAATTGAGCAACATCCATCACTGACTTCCCACCTACGACAGTTTTTGCTTGAGTGTGAAACTATACTACTAAGAGGTGCTAGTACCAGGAACTGTAACGCACCACCACATATTTCTGTGTATATCATGAAAAACTGTATTGCTGGTAGACATGTTGGGCTGTATTTCTATTTTGCAACGGAAAAAGAAAATTGTACTGTATAAGAGCCCCATGTTTGCTCATGAGCAATGATCATTTTTTTCCCCCGATCAAGATACCCTAAAACCCTGAAATAGGTGATGAACGCATCCTCTCTTTATTTTGTTACATGTACCTTGCTTGATTGAAAAACTGAAAGTTTTGAAAGTGCTTTCAGTGAGGCTTTTTTTTTTCCTTGTATAAGTTACAGTGGGGCAAAAAAGTATTTAGTCAGCCACCAATTGTGCAAGTTCTCCCACTTAAAAAGATGAGAGAGGCCTGTAATTTTCATCATAGGTATACCTCAACTATGAGAGACAAAATGAGAAAAAAAAAATACAGAAAATCACATTGTCTGATTTTTAAAGAATTTATTTGCAAATTATGGTGGAAAATAAGTATTTGGTCAATAACAAAAGTTCATCTTAATACTTTGTTATATACCCTTTGTTGGCAATGACAGAGGTCAAACGTTTTCTGTAAGTATTCACAAGGTTTTCACACACTGTTGCTGGTATTTTGGCCCATTCCTCCATGCAGATCTCCTCTAGAGCAGTGATGTTTTGGGGCTGTCGCTGGACAACACGGACTTTCAACTCCCTCCAAAGATTTTCTATGGGGTTGAGATCTGGAGACTGGCTAGGCCACTCCAGGACCTTGAAATGCTTCTTATGAAGCCACTCCTTCGTTACCCGGGCG
>VUQS01006147.1:7360-22978 GCA_015108495.1 Heterochromis multidens
CATACAGAAGCTTTTTTTTTTTTTTTTGCAGCGGAGTGTGGGATGGCGTCGGCAAACCCACAGGAATCAATTGCAAAGTCAACAGGCAGCAGAGAGGGAGGCAGTTCCGGAGCAGAAGGGGGAAAAATAACACTGCTGCTCCCTCGTCTCATTTTCAGGCAACAAGTAAACCCACAGTATCGCACACCTTCTACTGACTGCTCCAAAACTGTATTACAGGATGTAAATGAGGAACAGTTCTTTGAATAGTAGCATGTTGCTGAACATTAAAAAGCCTTTCTGTCCTCATCTGAAGCTGAAAACAAGGTTTCTTTTCTGTTGAAAACTGCCAAACAAGCCAGTCAGGCCTCTAATCATGTCCACTCATCTGCTTATCCAGTACAAAAGACCCTAATAATACCTGCAAATTTTATCTGCATTGCAAAATGGGTCTGACAACTATCGAAAGGTGCACCCAGAAAAAGCTTAAATTTAATTAGTGCAGCATGATTAGTGCTTTTCCTGGGCTGGTACACTGAGCCTCATTCTGGTTTAATCCTAATCCTACAAGGAAAGTCTCCCAGGGCAGAGAGTTTTGCTGAGCCACATGTGATGTCAGCAAGAGCCAGGATGAAGGAGTTTATCATACGCCAGTCAAAACCTATGTCCTTGTCAAGGGCACATTTGTTCCTGGAGGTAATGCAACACCACAAGAAGTTAAGACTTTCCACTAAAACTGATGAAATGTTACTTTCTAAAGAACACGGCAAAGCGCATGCTTAAATTAAAGGAGCTCAATGTCTCAGTGATCATGGTTTCAACTCTTAAAAGGCTGGAGTATCTGTGGGGGAAAAGTTATTACTGAGTTTGTTAAACGCCTTCATACCTGCTGTAAAACTGTTGCTGAGAACACTAAAGCTGAAGTATTAGATTTCCAAACCCAAAGCATTTAGCCTGTCTTTGTGCTCACACAGCTAGGAAAAATGGCTGTTGCGTGCCACAGAAAAGCGTTGTCAAAAGTTGTAATTATAGGCTCAGCTCAAGATGTGCCAATTGGTTCAAACTACCATGTTGCCACATCACAGAGAACAAAAAGTCGGAAGTTAGAAAAAACAGACCGGGCTTATTAAGAGACAGGGAGCCGTGTGCTGGCTGTCATCATTATGTCGTCGCTGTAGAGCAGAGTTGTCAACAATTTTCAAGCACATGAATAAATAAAAAGCACAGCAAGTGAAAAAGACAGAGGGCTACAATTCATTTATTTTATTTCTGCTAAAAATCTTTAGGTCTTGAATTTGTTTTTGTTTTTTTTGACAAGAGATGTTTAAATGAACCATAACTTACAAAGTTCACAGCCCTCTGTGTGTGTGTGTGTGTGTGTGTGTGTGTGTGTGTGTGTTAGCTGGAAGAACAAGTAAATTGATATTCTTTCCTCTCGGGAATGCCAGTTCTGAATTCCTCCTGGCTAATGTCTGTCTAAGTTTAACTTATGAGGGACACTGATATGCAGCGATATGATTCGACAGCCGTGGCCCCGTCTGCTCCGATCAAAAGGAACAGAACAAGAAACTTGGCTAGTCTGGCTGTTTGTTATAAACTTCTAATTTATGGCAATTGGAAATTTGCCCGGGTCATAATTATCACCTCCTTGCAACACAAACTGTATGTAAAAGATGGACTACCATGACTTCACTCAGTGGGCTGACATTTTAAAGCCTTGATTTGCCAAGTGACCATATTTGAATGAGGGGTTGTAGCGCTAAGTTATCAACTCAACCCAGCATATGTGTGATATTGGCCTATTGGTATAAAATTAACTTTAACTAGATTTTGAGAGGAATTTCAGATTGTCTGTCTTGGTGCACTATGATCTTTTAATTATACACTCCTACACTTACAGGCTCAGCTATAAGTGATATAAGTATTTGTACTTGTGAGCAGAGCTTTAGTGAGCCGGGAATAATTGTGAGCTAAAAAAAAAGTCTGTTGATCTGTTGATTGGGAACATTGTCATGGTGTAATTAGTGCTCAAGGTGTGCACAACCACTAAAATCTGCCGAGAGAAACTGGCAAAGCGACAAAGAATAACTGGCCTTTAAGTGTCAGCCAGGGAAAATGGTAGGGAACGAGCGCGTAAGGAAGCTCGTGAAAAGCAGGAAGTGAAGTTAGAATGAGAGAAGGTGTGGGTGTCTTTTTCTTTTCTGTCTTACCTGTTGGTCTGCTGCTGGAAGGCCCCCCCTCCTCCTGTGGTTTGCACGCGAGCATCTGCCTGTACATATGTAGTGCCTCTGTGGAATGCACAGCATTCCCCTGACTCACATCTCCTGAACCACCACCAAGGCTTTCCACAAGGGCCTCTGTCCCAACACAGCTGGATCCATCTAGGGTCCTGGCACCATGAACCAAATCAGTTCCTTTGCTGGGCCTCCTCTGGGGTTCAGCTCGAGGAGGGACGGGCAGCCCACTGGAGGGTTGATCAGAAATGCCTGGCTCATCGTCCTCTGGTATGGGATTGTACCAAATTTCCCCTTCGTCATCTGCATCGTTTTCCTCCGCTGGGTCGACGCTACGAGGGTGAGGAGAAACTTTCGCCGGACTAATGCTGACCTAAAACAACACATTTTCTTGTTACACTTTGGCAGAAAGCCACTATTTCTGCATTAGTATAAGACTTAATGGGGAACTAGACTTATTTACTTTCTTGAGAGGAACAGCTTGTTAGCTCAACTTAGCATAAAGATTGGAAGCATCTAGCCACACAGTCTCAGATTCTCAGATTACCACATTATATCATTTGTGGGTTTATGATAGCTTATTTGTGGGACTATTTCTTTGTTTGTAGCAGCCTTAAATGCACTTGGACAGAGCCAGGCTAGGTGTATCCCCCTGTTTCTATCCTTTTAGCTAAGCTAAGCTAACTGGCCAGCTCTTGCTTTATTTATATCTCATCCTTTTAAAAAGAGAGACCCTGAAGCTAACCTGAGGAAGCTGCAGGCGAACCGGCCGAGGAGGCACTCCCCGTGAGGGCCTCAGGTGGTCCGGGGAGGGACTGGGAGGAGGACCCTGGCTGCCCTCTTCCTCGGCTCCCAGCATTCCCTGCAGATCATCCTTGGTGCACTGATTCTTCCCAAGGGAGCTCTGCTGCAACCAGTTGCGCTTCTTGGAGACAGTGATGGTGGTGAGCTGCGGCCTCCATGATGAAGGCTCATTGGTCCTGCTCGCCTCTTGGCTATTAGCACAGAGGGTTTGGACATTCTCAATGAAAGCTGAGGGAAGCAGGGAAATGAGAGTTACAACTTCATGCCAGGAGACACTATAAAAACATTTGCTTGTCTTAAAAAACAACTAATTTTCATCATGATCACTATCATTTAAGTAATTTCTGAACTGAATTGAATTACAGGAACTGATCTCAGACTATTCATGTCATGACAAGATGAAGAAAACATCTGTATCAAATAAACCACAGGTGTGGAAATGTGATATTATACCATTAGGTTGGATATTTCATCTCTTCTGTCTCTTGTCTGTGTTTTGAAGCCACATCTTTGCTTTGTCTCGTTTGATTTAGCTGCTTTATGACTTTTGGATGGACCATTGTTTAATAGCTTTTATACCCAAAGTCAAACTTTCAATCACACCACCACAATCCCCTGCAGCACCTCTTTTTTCACATCTTTAACATCCTATTTCATGTGAGCTTCAAGAACATGTGGGTTCTGAATTCAAAAAGGAGATGGAAGGATGTTAGAAATTGCTGGTGTTACAGCTGTGAAAATACAGCCGAGAGGGCAGGGCGTGTGAAGAGGCTGATGTTGATACGTGCACAACGTAAAAAGGCCAAATAATAGTAACACGGTGCCTCGATGGCCCAAAGATAGGAACAAAGAAGTTCCTGCGTAGTGTGTCAGAGCTTAAGAGAACAAGAACGTCTCCTCCGAGCAATCGAAAAGCACCTTTGCCTATAAATCAAATGGCACGCTTTTATTTTTATAAAGGTTGACAGCAGATGCAGCCCGAAAAAAACAACCTGTGTGCATGTGTGTGTGACAGGGAGAGCGAGGTGCTGAGGGCAGGGTCTTGCTTGAACTTGTACAGCAGACTCGTGTAAAAGACTGTTTTGATCCTCAGCAGCTCTCAGATGAGTCCCTCCGCATGCTATAATGACAACATCTCTTTTCCTCAAGGAAATACATTTCCATGCATGCCAGGCTATCCAGCAAATTATAGACCTGAGAACATTTTCACTTTACAAAATCGACTTTTAACATAGAGCTTTCAGTATATACACACTTGACTGAACTATAAATCTCATCCAAGAGAGTACATTAAAATCACATGGTTTTACATTCCATAATTTCTACTTAGTAGTTTATTATTATTATTACTACTATTATTATTGTTAAAAGTTTGACAGTGGCGCAAAGACAAAGATTTGCTTTTCCCTGGAAGTCAACCAGCCTTTCTGAACAGCGTCTCCCACCTCTCCAGTGATCTACAGCATTATAAAGCAATTGTTGTCCCATAAACATCAATTATGTAGTTCTTCTCACCACAACAAAAAAAAGCCTTGAATGTTTTTCTGCCGCAACCGTGATACAAAGATGGATGAAACTGATTTTGGATGGAGCTCCTCTGAATTCCAGTTGATTGTATAAGACATTTGCGAGTACGTGGAGGGGTCTTCAGTGAGTCAGCGGCAAGAAAAAGTGGGAAAAACAACAACTTGGAGGAAACAACCAATCACAGCCACTCTGTCTTCTGTTTCATTTGAATTCAAAACGGAACCACAGTGGTATAGGATGTAAAGCACAAGTTTTTTTTTTTTTTTGTGTGTATTAGCATTAGGGCTCTGTAAGGGCCTGGAGTTCAGTAGTTTTAGCCTGTGCTGACTGCCAAGAGAAGGGGAAAAGTGCACTAAGCTACTGGTGGCGTACTGAGCCCCACGAGTTAATGTGTAGACCTAAGCAGCCAGTCTCTACTAATCTTCTATGGTTTGTATTCAGCTGCTCTGGCCTGGCATTTCCTTATAACCCTTTCAACTGAGTCTGCAAGAAGTCTTTTTACCTATATTTGAATGTTTATGAGGGGAAACCTTTTAGAAAGTACACTGAAACAAAGGCAGTGACTATAAGCTATAGATTACAAACGTGTGGCTTTAAAAAAGGATTTTTTAGGACCAAGAGACGTTCAAAACTTCAGGTTCTTTAGCCTATAATCAATAGTTTGCATGGAAAACTATTTTGACCAGATGAAGGTAAAAAAAAATGAGGGTAAACTGAACCTAAAGATCGATTCAAACTGTCTCAGGACAAGGCCATAGATTAATCTACAAAGTAACACCTTTACAGTGTAAAAAAATTCAGTGTGGTTTATCAAATAATCATTAAGGAAAGGTAAAGAATAAAGGACACTGTAGGAAAAGCAACAGAAGTATTATTGGTGTGGAAAAGGCAAGATATAAGATGGGAGGAACATTTTGGCAGAATGGGGAATGATTCTAAAGACCAATCCAAAACTGCACAGCTCACCGTCTGCTCGACTCGGTAACGTAAGACTACACAGAGGTGAGATGGATGTGCACAGAGATTTTGTCAGCATGCCATCTTCTTTAAGGGGTCTTTCATAACTGGAAGAGGAAGCGAGTTCTGACATGAACAGCATTCCAGACCACAGCTCCAGATTTACAGCCTGGCTGCTGTCTCCTTGCACTGTCACACTCCTTCACACGAGTAACACCTCCCCCTAGCAAACAGCAGCCTGCTGCTTTGACTTAATAAGTGAGACTTTAGCCATTTTCACTCCTGCCACATATCAAACCGTTTAAGCACTTTCCTTCTCCTCAGAACCTTTTACACCAGCATTTCAGTGCTTGCACTGCAAAACATTCAGCTTGATCTTAAACACACAATGGAATTTGTGGGTCTGCTTTTCTTTGATGACAATCTTCATTCCATTATTAGACTTAAGGTGCCAAATGATTCAAAAGTACATCAAAATGAACAGAAAATTTTAGGCTTTTTTCTGGTGGAACAAGAGATTTAAGGACACATTTGATTTAAGGAAATAGAATTTTTACCACAATATCCTCAGATTTTCATCTGCAATTTCCCTGCAGAATTACAGAGAAGGTTGGGCAGCTTGATTTGACAGCATTAAGCTGTTTTTTATACAGTGTACCTAAAATTGTATAAAATATGAGCTTTACAGTACTATACTTTCAGCTGTTTGTTTGCTATTCCTGTTATTTTAATGTTAGTGCTCTATAAACGGGTTATTACTGTTAACTATAGCAATAGATAAACCCTTCCTTATGATGACTGGGTCTCAACCCTAATGTCCTTTTCTTCCCTTTCTTGAACTATGAAAAAATATCATCTTTAGCTGTGATTCTCCTACTCCTTCCAGCAAGAATGCTACTAAACATTATGACAACCACCCTAAAGGTGAACACTGGCTATGGGTTATTAATGGCTAGAGAAGTCTCAGCCATGCTTGCCCACTACTTTTTTGGATACGATACATGCAACTGAAATAACCATCATACTACTACATAACTAATAATTAGAATTTGAACATTTGTTTTGCCATGAGTCTTTGCACTTGCCATCTGTCCATTATCTGAGCAACCGTCGCCGTGTGTTGCTACAATATTTTATGCCTACTTTTTTTCCATTTCTTTACCTTGACTGTGACGCAGTGGGACTTGCTTTTGTTCTGATGAGTTATGAGCAAACCCAAGCAACAAACTATCACTGAAATCGGTCTTAAATGAAACAAAGAAACTGTAAGATTGTACAGCAGCTTCATCTTTTACCGACATTTTACAGCCTTCTGTTACAGTGTCCAGATTAACAGATCTGGAAAATAATTGTTAGCTTAAACTCTGTTTATTCAAAGTAAGGTAGGAAAAGATTTTTTTCCTGTGAAAATTAGCATTAGTGAATAAGCCCCTTTCATTGATTCCCACTTATGTTGCCACATAAGGCAAGACAGCCTTCCAGGAAAACATCTCTTTTCCTCTAGTGGTACCCAGTCGCAAAATATTTCCATACCGGAGCTAACACAGCCTGTCTGCCTGTGCCATCATTGTGTGAAGATAATGTGTTCATTGTAAGGAAAAATCACACCTCTGACCTGAAAATGACAGATGGTACAAGGGTGCATGTCTGTGGGAGGAAATTAAGAGAAAAGGAGAGGTGGTGCATGAACTGAAAGGAGTGTCGTGTTTGTCTGAGGTGCTACAAGGAATGCACCTTCTTAAGAAAAAAAATCTTATTTACTTGATGTGCTGCTGTGGAACTGTGCCATGTGAGCCTGACAGTAAACCCAATTATATTCATGTCTAAATCTTCTGAGTGGCTGAATCTTTTTCTCTAAGACAAAGCGCTTGATCCACTTTCCCATAGGCTGTTCTTTTATTTCCTGAATTCCTTCTTTATAGAGGCTCCTCTTTTGATAAGAGCAAAACACACCAGCTAGTTCTCTCCTTCATACAGACAAAACTTTGATGTGAACACAGAGTTTCGGAGCCTCCATCAGAGGGAATCTTTTGCAATGTGCCATAGATTACTACTGACCTTCATTCATATGCTAATGATGATTCTCGATGTAGATTTTTCTTTTTACATCCGGACAGAGCTGAGATCATCCAGGGTTGAATCACATGTCAACACTTGCATCCCACTGAGGCGTCCTGGCATCGTAGCCATATTGCTAGTGCCACTTCCTCTTCAGTATGTTGGCTTGAAACCCAAACTCTTTTCTATGTTGTACTTTTTTTCAGTAACTCTCTTGTCCTGTCTTATTGTTTCTGTTTAAAAGAAAAGCTGATAAAATGCCCCAGAGGAAGGACGCTGTAAGATAATGACCCAATTAAGCTTGAAACACTTGCAATCCTAAGACAAGTCCCTAAAAGTAAGCAAAAGGCCTTTCAACAAAGCTCTTCAGCCCTTAGACTGCCACCTATTTAATACAATCTACACCAATCAGCCACAACATTAAAACCACCTGCCTCTTTGTGTAGGTCCCCCATTCTGTCGCCTAAACCAAGGGTTCTCAAACTTTTACGACCAGGGACCCCTTGTAGGGAAGAAATTCTTACATAAAAGTAGAGCCTGATTTGTTGGCAAGCCAATATTATGTATTGGGATCGGCATTTATAAATTTAAAAAGTAATGAAGAAACAGGAGAAACACCCTTCAACCATGTTATGAGTGTTGACGTTGCATAGTTTGTCCTCTGACCCAAGCAGAGCCGGTCAGGGTGTAAATGATTAAGAAAATAGCTACACATAACAGATGTTATGGAAATCTGTTTATATTTTGTGTTTCTGAAAGAATAAAATATCGGATTTTTAAATCATCAAATATCGGTATCATCTTAAAACTTCTACATCAGTTGGGCTCTACATAAAAGCCTTTAAATAAACCCTTTAACACGTTTCAACATCAGTACTTCAGACACATGTCATTTCATGACGTTTCTCATTAAATCTCTACAACTCTCTTGGCCAGGTCCCTCTTGAAAAAGAGATTTTTAATCTCAATCTCAAGTTTCTACTGGCCCAAAGATAACCTAGGTGGGGGTTAACGACCCACGCTTTGATTGGACATCTGTAGATCATTTTCTGTATTACAGAATATTACAGAATAATTTCAAATGTATAGAAAATTATTCTGATGACCATTTGGCAATAGGTCGCAGACCCCTGAGGGTCCTTGAACTCCATATTTAGGACCTCTGGCCTAAACAGCTCTGACCAATCATGTGCACTGAACCTTTGATGGTATCCTCTGTTGTCTGGCCTTGAATGATCCTCGATTAGACTGGGATCTAGGTAGCTGGGAGTTTGGGTCAGTCTTTTGAAGGCGTGATGTTGTGCTGTACATGCACTCAACAGGTTGTCATATACTGATAATCTACAGTTGTTGGACTGATGGTGCCTGGTTGAACTTTAATATTGTCCAACTGCGCTGTTCTGCAACAATGTACAGGTTAACATAACATTTTAAAGTCAATCACATGAATCCCTGGACCCAAGGATTTCCAGCAGAACGCTGCACTGAAACAGTATGATCAATAGTATTTACTTCACCTGCCACTGGTTTTAATTTTCACTGTAGTTAGTACTGTTCAGCAGTGATCATCATCATTCGAATGTTTGCCCCACTCTGCAGCAGATACCATCATGACTCACACATCTCATAAAATCATCCTGGTATAAACTCTGATGCCTCAAGTTTCTTCCTCCTCACCTGATCTGTCTTTAGAGCTACCATCATCCATAAATCTGTCCATGTACAGACACACCAGACAAGAAAAATCATTGTGAAAAAAAAAAAAACTCAGCAGCTCTATAACAAGATTTTTGGCACAATGCAGAAACCAAACGCCACATCGTTCTGACATGACTTGACAGCAGTCGAGTAGTATTATATTACACCTGCACTCCCATCTCAACTTTGGAGTTAGGAATTCGGGTTGAGCAATGCTAGACAGTACACCTAATTCACAGCATATTCAATGTGATGCTCGATATGTTTTTCTTTTAAAGAACAGTTCTGGAGATAAGGAAATGTTGGTCTTTGCTTGCAGACACTCAAATGCTATTGTGAACAGTCTCGTGTTTATGCTAAAGGTAATGACATTGAAGTTAGCATAGCTTGGGACAAGAAACAAGGGAAAAACAGCTAACGTGACTCTGCCCATCCACAATTCACTTACCAGCATCACTTAAGCTCACTGATTAAAACATTACACCTGTTCATTTGTTTACTCTGTACACATCATGGCCATAAACCAGAAGAGCCAGACAAAAGTTATTTCCTGCTCTTTAGTCTTTATGCTAAACTAAACTAAACTAAACTAAACTAGCTGCCAACTTTGGTTTCATACTTAACAGCCTGATATGGCAGTGGTATGGCCCTTCTCATCTAACTCTCTACCAAAATGTCCATCTATAATCTGGCTTACAGGCTTAGTGGCCTTCAATTGCTCTCTCAGGACTCAGTCACGCAGGCCTAGAGACTGCTTGGTGACACCCTACCAACCTCTGGTCGCTTGGGAAAAATATGTATTCCCTGATCAGTTGGCAAGTGGTGGAGGTTGCTGACTGTCGCCAGATGAAATTGGTGGATAAGAGGGTGCTGCATCAAAAAGCTCCTTATGATTGCTTTGGTCGCTAGCATATTTCCATGGTCACCCATAGTTTGTATGGAAGACACCATCTTGTCTTCCAACACTTGCAATTTACTCTCTGAGCTGTAGTGAAACCTGAAAAAGTGCAATGCAAACCGGAAACAGAGAATGGTCGCCTTCAAAGTAAATTAATACAATTTTTCTCTTGCAACCAGTGGTTGCCAGATGGTTGGGGACTGGTCTCTAGGCCTTTGTGGATGGGTTCTTGGTTAGAAATGTTTGACTAAAATGAACAGAGGACTTGAAAAGGAGTAAAAATTAAAATCTGCCTCCCAGGAGTGAATTTCTATTCATAATCTATGGCTCAGCCTCAATATCAGCTTTGACTGACACACCACTCCTGAGCTCAAGTCTGGCCAAAACATGACACCTGGATACCGAATGCCTGCCGGCACACCCGCTGCTCCACTGCAACAAAACACAACAAAACTATAAATCCTCCAATTGCAAATACAAACATGCACACACACAGCAAAGATGTGTAAATGCATGCTCATGTGCACAATATTGTACACCCACACATAAGGAGTGACACACAATAATGGACAATATTTTTTACAACAGTAATTAAAGGACAAGTTAGGGCAGAAATAAATTAGCTGTAGTGTAATTAAGCCAATATTTTGTGCTATGATTTCAGGCTAAGGTTTAATTTCCAAATAATACTCACTGGGAGGAACTGGTCTATTTTTAGAAAGTCAGAAATACATAAATAATTCCACAAACCAAGAGTGACCCATAAATTCAATTAAAAGCTTTAGGCCAAGACAAGCATTTTACTGGAACTTTGCAGCTTTGGTGTGTCTTTCTTTTCTTTTTCTTTTTTTTTTAAATGGGTCTTTGTATGGTGCGGAGGCCCACAAGGGCAAGATAAGCTCATGGCTGACCTTAATAAATACTTAATCACCCTTCATTTTGTTCATTCATGGTGAGGAATTAGGTGACACAACGCAAACATGTTAAACAACAGGAATGGCATTCTAAATATTCAATCCAAAGTCTCTTTAAAATGCAAGTTACCATGGAGCTGTCCAAAGCAAATGACTGGGGAGGAAGGCAACATGACAGCCCAGCCCCCCCTAATTTCAAACAAACACACACACACACACATACATACACACTCACCACTACCACAGAAAATAACTGCAGTGGCTTCTCTCCTGCTTTGGATTCCTCTGGCCACAGCTGTGGAAAAGTTCAGTTGGGAAAGCTGAACAAAATGGGGAAAATATGAGATTTGGGTGAACGGGTGCATGGAAACTAATATCTACAAGAACCCTGACTTTATTTTTTAACTAAAAGACTGGAGAGGGAAGAGCTGTAAAGTTGGAGCTAAGCTAAGCCAAGAGAGGAGAGAAGTGAAACACAGAGACTTCTGCTGAGCAGCCTCATGGATCACACACTATTTCTAGCAGTCCAGCACACTGACAGTCAATAACACCCTGCGCACTTGGCACATCATCATCTTACTATAGTAAACACTGTGAGAACCACACACACACACTCACACACACATACTGACAGGCGAGCATGTTGGAACATATGCACTGCAACACAGGAAACTACCATGGGAGGCAAAAAATAGAGGAGAAATTGAAAGACACAGGGAGGTTTTCGATCCATAGAGCACATCCTGTCCTACAAATGTCAATGAAAGCTTACCACACAGACGCTTTCTGAATCCTGTGACTAAACTGGCTAATTGGGTCAGCTAACCTCATGAACAATCACATTTTAATGAAAAGGATAGTGTGACATGAACAAAAGCTCCAGAATGGACCTTGCAGTGAAATTGTTTTGCCCGCTGTGTAAATGTATCACAGACCAATTTGCATCTTATACCTTGCAATACACAGGGCAGATGTCAGAGCTGCATTTGATGCATGACGGGTGATGGCAACATGTGTCACCTGTTACCGTCAGTGGTTTCATGATACAGATGTTTTCTCTGTCGTCAAAGCACAATCAGAAAATCATTTGACATGTTCACAATCAAATAATCAAATGTCAATCCAGTAGACACACACACACACATAAATCCCACCACCAACACCACCAAGAACGCTCTAGCAGGAGTGAGTTAGTTGTTACTGAACTACGCTGTGAGTAATCCGACCTATGGCCTGATGTGCTATTAATTTGGTGTTAAAATGCACCTAAATTAGTGTGAAGGACAGAAAACCGCCACCGATTAGAGTCTTAAAAAGGAAAGCAAGAGGTCTGAGGTGTCTCGTCCCTTTGCTTTACATCCAGAAGAGGAGGAGTGCAGGGTGGACCGCCACCAGAAGGAGTGTACTATGAGTGGAGGAGGATGATAATTATCAGAAGGGAGGAAGGAAGGTGAGAGTTCTCTGTTTTAGAGGATCCACGGGAGTTGAGGCCACGCCGTGTAGCCTTCCTACCTGGCTGCTGCTGCTGTTGTGACTTGGCCTTGAGAGATTTACCCACTCGGCTGGATGTCTGGACCCCTGGTTTACAGCCTCCTGGGTTAGCCTGAGGACAGGATCGGTCCTGGCTTTGGCCTCCACCACGAGGCAAAGATGAGCCTTCAATGCGCTGCTTCATTTCAGAAGACAGCATACGGCCTTTGTGCATCCACTCTTGCATCTTGTTGACAGTGACACCGTGACCTTTGTTGACCGAGTTGGCCACCTGTGTTTGGACTTCAGTCAGCTCCTGCTTGTTGTCATGACCGTAATATGTTACTGTCTCGGTGATGCTGTCTGAAGAACCTGTGAGGCTGTTGACTGAGCCACTGCTCTGATTTAGCTGCCCGCCCCGTTCTTCCTCACCGCCAGCATCTTGCAGCAGCTCCTCATTGCTGACGGCACCGCAAAGCACCGGAGGCTCACCCGCTCCTGTGCCTTCTTCAGCTTCTTTATCATCACAGATTTCGGCCTGAATGCTCTCTGAAAAGGTGTCCGGATACCTAATAGCGCCATCACTAGCAGAGCGTGACAATGTAGGTTTTTTGGTCAAAGACAAGTTCACCATACTCTTACTGTTCAGCCTGCCTTTGAGTCCTGTCTCTACATTCCCAGTGAGACAGAGGAGTAGTGAGTCAGTGTCAGACACCTGCTGAGGGCTTTGGTCCTCTCCTGATGACCAGGAGTCACTGTCCCTATTTTTCAAAGACACCCTGGAGCACAGGCTGTCCCTGGAGTGGCTACTGCATGATGAGGTGGCCTGCTGCTCGGTTAAACCACCACTAATCTGCTGGACATCCATGTTGATATCATTCATAGCATTGATAAGAAGGTAATAAGCCTCTTTCAGCTGGTTCCTAAGCCTGTCTGTTTCCTGGGCACTGTTACTATCATCAGCCTGTCCTTTATCCTGACCAGGCTGGGTTAGCTCTGCAGCCTCTGCTCTCTCACCGTCAGTTATTGGTCTGACTGTTTCGTAGAACGGCAGAATTTCATTATCATAGTAATCGTCATCTTCGCTGTCTAAAGGGTATCTGAGTGACGGCTCTGTGGCGCACAGGGATGTCATGTTAATATCGCATATTTCTAACTCAGTGGGGAAAAAAGTCGGACTCTGCAGACCGCCTCTAATGTCCCCCGCATAGTCAGGATCATAGCTCTCAATATTTCTGATTACAGCATTTTCTTCGGTGTTTCTTGACATGCGGTTTGGATACACGTGTGCCGCGTAATTTCGTGCGTTTGCATCCAAAGTTGGTCTGCTGTCAAAACTCCAGTTGGCGTTGCTTTCCTGTACGGTCACAACAGTCCCCACCATGTGCCGGGAGGATTCTCTGTCTCTGGGCTTTCTAACCTCGCCATCAGCACCTTTAACCCGGCCCTCTGGTGGTTTCCCATCTCCTACATGCGCTTGTACCTGCGCTCTGTATAAAACTGGATTTGAACTGTCCCCAAACCCGATTGAATCCCCGACCGAAACGTAGTGTTTTCTGTGGACATGCGGTCCAGAGAGTGGAACACCCGCGGTGACTCTGTCAGCGGATCTGTGCCCCTGTTTGCTTCTATCACCCTCCCAAAATGCGTTTCCCTCAAACGGTAAGTCTCTTTGAAGTGGGACCCCCAGGAGCTCCTCATTAACCCGAACCCTGCCCCCGCGGCTTCGCTCCTGGGGACGTGAGCCAGCCAACTGTGCTGCGCGACTCTCCGGGACTATTATAACCCCCCCTGTTTGCAACATAGCCCCGTCAATATAATTCTCGTACGTACTCATTCTCTCTGGCATGCAATCCAGGTCTGTGAACAAGACTATTGAGCGAGCCTCATCGGCGTCTCGCTGCGTTTGCAAAACTTTTTCTTTACCTTCTCGGCCCCCATTCACCGCAGCAGCAGAGCCGTATCCACCGCCGACCGTCGCTCCTTTCCTGGATTTCTTCCCCCGGAGTTTCGCTAGTAAAGTCCTCCGCAGAGGATCAGCCATTCCTTTCCTTTGCCCCCAGTTAATTCCTCCCGGTTTCTTTTAGCACACTTGCTCCAGAAGGAAAGGATCGAGTAGGTTCTCCTTTGCTCGCCGCGGTCAAAGCTCGCCGGGCGGACGGGCTCCTCTCCATTCTCCGCTGTCACCTCGGCTCTGTCGCCCCACTCACTCCAGGCTCACTTTGCTCAAATGCACCACCTCTCTCTCCCTCCCTCTCTGCTCCACACACACACAAACACACACACACACGCTTTGGCTCCCACCCTCTGTCTCTCTCTTCCTTTCTCTCTAGCGCCTCACCTCACCCTTTCCTCATGTTTACATCTCAAGTATTTGAAGTATTTTCTTAGCTTTAAGTTCAAGGTAGAGTAGGCTTATCTTGAACAGAAATTATCCGAAGAAAATTACATGAAAGTTTTTTTTTTGTTTGTTTGTTTTTTTTTAAATCCAACCATTGACCGATAACAAATTAATGCAAAGTCAATACAAAGTGTCACCACATGCATCAAGAAGAAGCTTTGATTACAAACTTTCCCGAGCTCTTTCGGAGGTATGGAAGACAAAAGTTATTCGCTCATTTAGTATTTTGATGATGGTGATAGAGAGTAACACCTCAGGCCCAAATATGGTGCATGCACAGGTCATAGCATGTGTTTTACAAACCCAATTCCGAAGAAGTCGGGACTGTGCACAATAAAAAAAAGAAATAATATAAAATCAGAATGCAGTGATTTGCAATCTCATTAATCCACATTTTATTCACAGTAGAAAACAGAAAACATATCAAATGTTTGAACTGAGACTATTGTAAGAAAATATTGTCTCATTTTGAATTTGATGGCATTAACAAGCCTCAAAGAAGTCGGGACGGGAAAAAAGGCTGGAAAAGCAAGTGGTGCTAAAAAGAAACAGCTTTTGCAGCATTTTGCAGCTACTTAGGTTAACTGGCAACAGGTCAGTAACATGATTGGGTATAAAAAGAGCATCTTAGAGAGGCAGAGTTTCTCAGAAGTAAGGATGGGCAGGGGTTCACCAATC
>VUQS01006147.1:36475-46588 GCA_015108495.1 Heterochromis multidens
AACACCCCCCCCCCCCCCCCCCCCCCAAGGATTTTAGACTACAATTACACCTACATCTAGACTATACCTTACAATTCCCATTAGTTTGAGTTGTGTTTTATCTTGTGTGTGTGTGTGTTTAATAAATAGCAAATTATAGCATGCTATCTTGCTAATCTAAGATGATGAACCTGGTAAATATAATGTTCATGTTAAGTTACCATTTAGCTGCTGTTAGCTGTGTTCTTCTTGCATTGGCTCAGTTTGCCCAGCAGCACCAGACAGCAGCCACAACTACATTTACATACAAGCTGCCACATTGTGCTGACAGTGTGAAAATGTCATAAGTCAGGTAGTAGCAACTGCTGGCAGCCAGCTTAGTAAAGGCCCCTGAATACTCAGTGGTCATGATGAGGTCTTGACCTTCCAATAAATATGTCAAGAGTGATCTAAGGTTAGAGTGACACACACTCCTCATAGCCCAGAGTGGCCCAGGAAACAGCCGTAACTGGAAATCTCTTGCAATTTAGTTAATACACTTGCACTGCTTTATTCCTTCAAATGACCACAAAATGTCAATTATCTTCAAATTTTGTTTAAGTAAAATTTAACTGCACTTTTTTTCACACTTTATTCACTAATACTGTGATGGTACTGAGTGTAACATAACACCAAGATGTTCTCTTTCATTAAAGATAAGAGGATAAGGTCAGCCATGTGTGACTTCTAGTGGGATGAAAAAATGCTTTCCTGCGGTAACATGATCTCTATAAGACAAAGAGGCTAGAGTCAAAGAATGCTGTGGATATCATATCAAAGACAGAAACAATTCAACAGCATAAAAAAAAAAAAACTCACAAAAACTAAGCTGGAATTGTATTTCTAAAAGCAACACATTGCAAAACATCCATCTCCTGGGAAATTTCCAGCTACTAGACTGACAATGAGATGAATAATTCTTAAACACTGATGGATATGACCTCGCTGGTCATTGCTCAGTCAGTCAGTACAGAGAGAGGAGTTATTTGTGCGTAAATACAGCTGATAAAAATCAGTTCGTTGCTGCTGTTCTGCAGGCCCTGGTACACATTTCAGACAAGGCCAGGCACATACCTGGAGGCTGGAATTTTATCAGAAGCATATTTACCACTATTTCATGTCAACCCACGATGACAGATAGGCCAGGAATTTCTCTGATCACTAAACTGTTGCAAAGTGGAAACTTTTTTTCCCCAATTCTTGGAAAACCATTATATTTACTCCAATGGCCACAGGAACCTAAAAAAGTGGATTGTAGAGTGTACAGTCTATTACCTTGATAACACGATAAGTCCAAAATACCTTAATGGTTTCTTTGCTGTTCATTTCATTCAAAATGAAGTGATTTTAATAAATAAAAATAAACAATTCAATAAATAAATGGACTTTGCAACCTAAATGACAAAGTCTCTTCAATAAACAATTTTATTGCCTCAATGGTTTGTCACTGAGAAAACTATAAATATACAGTAACTGTTCACACTGAATGCAGAGAATTACTGGAAGAAATAAAAAGGTCAATAAAACAATACTATGTTCCTAATATTTTCTTCAGTAATAAAACTAAACATGTAGGAAGTCCATTTTTATTTTCTGTTGTAATGCCTGGTACATGACACTGAATAAACAGTTTGTATGAAACAAGCATCTCAAGAAAACTGAGATGACAAACTTCCAAGATTCAGAGATTAGCACTCCCTTTTTGAGAGACAACATATATACACAGGGCCTGATTGTAATTTGAGTGGCCAGCATTTATACAGTCACACAGCTGACCTCAACATAAACATGGAGGGAGTTCTAGTGTAGCCTACAGGCGGCATCTAGTGCCCATAAGCAGGAAGAACAGGGAAATTGTGTTATCTCGGATTTCCAAGAACATCACTACATAAACACAACACATAGTCATATTTCAGTGGTGAATGGGCAGTCAGTATACAACACAAAACAAAATTACAGACCAAGTAACCCACCACAGCCATACATCACTGTTATAGTTATTTAAATAAAAAAAAAAAAACAGGAGGTAAACACACATTTGGTTCAGTATGTCCTAATGGCTATCATAAATTATTCACCAGGGTCTTTTTAAAGTCCAAAACAGTCAAACAAGAACAATCTCACAACTTTGTTAATTGTTTGGTAATTACTACTGTTGTATAGCTGTGATATCCCTCATCAGTGTGTCTTTGGAAGAGGTAAGGAAAACTATGAAAATGAGAGCATAAATTAAATTACATTTTTTTCCCCCTTAGCCTGAATCACAGCGGTTAGGCTGAAAACTTTGCAGTGGGGCTATCTAATAATGTTTTTGCTTCATATTAAGTGACATATAGTGCTTAACAAATGTATTAGACCACCACTCAGTGTAAGGTTTATGCCACAGCTGCCATACATTAACAGTAGTGGTAATTATCAAAATCATTTATTTTGTTTCTGTAATAGTTAATCCACCAGTATACACAAGCTCTTTAATCAAAATTATATTTTTAATGTTAAAATATAATTATTCTTATCTGTGAATTTTTTTAATTTACTGTTTTACAAAAGAGCAGAAAAAATATTAAAGCACATTATTATTTTTTTGATCAAGATGCCAAATTACACTTATTTACTTCAATTCCTGAACAGAAACAATAGTTTTAGTGGTCGAATGTTACGCTTGATTAATTTCTGACTTCTCAGTGAAGTCCAGTGTGCCAACTCAGATTTGGATATAAAAACATGAATGCAGTTTGTCATTTGCCTAATAAATAACAATATGATTTTTAGTTTTAAACAAGTTTGACAGATTTCTAAAATATTTGTTTTCTTGATTTTATAACAGGTGGTTAATAAATTTGTTAAGCACTGGAAATGTGTTAAAACAAAATCAAATTAAAACATTCATGTGTTCTCACAGCCATTTGAAAACAAACTATGTCAACATATAGATAAAATAACCCTCTATGATTGCATGCTCTTATACCGTGAATTTTCCCTGCTGACAGAAAAGGTTTAAATTATAGACAAATTCCTGGGTGCAGACAGTTTGGTCCTCACTCAATCTTTTGCCTGAGGATCCTTTTCTCTTCTTCAACAAAGTTCTTGTCAGACGTGGCTTGTCCTAAGTCCCTCTTCCTCTTCTCCTTCTGCTGAAAGGTCTCCACTCGTCGTTTTTTGGCAGACAGCCCTGGCTTCTCTGAGTCCTCATCTGATCAGCAGATGAGAAGTTGGATGGGTTTGGGATTTTGTGGCGGGGTGGATGAATGAAAAATAATCTTTATTACAATTTCTCAACAGCACACTATTTAAATAACAACTCTACATTTCCAAGCAGGTGCAAAGCAGAAAGCAGAGCAAACGCTCTAGTTATTTTTCTTTCTTGTGCTTGTTTGTTACATATAGGTGGATGTAAATACATAGGTGGAGTGGTGCAGCTGACATTCAACTTTGCATCTTTGGGTATCGATTAAAGATGCAAAGATTGTAAAATTCTGGGCTGATACTGATGTTTAAATTAACAATCTGATACTTTTGGTTAGTTTTTGGTATTATTTATTCCACATTTTTGTAGCAGCAAACCAAATAAATCTTTAACAACTTGTTCTCTGAAGCAGCCCAAAAATCCTGTGA
This sequence comes from Heterochromis multidens, assembly GCA_015108495.1. Classification (NCBI taxonomy): domain Eukaryota; kingdom Metazoa; phylum Chordata; class Actinopteri; order Cichliformes; family Cichlidae; genus Heterochromis; species Heterochromis multidens. Next base: position 40,109 of record VUQS01006147.1, read on the forward strand.
CACAACATAAGCTGTTTTCACACATGCACTGCAGCCCAGAACATTTCTAGACAGTGTCATATATGAGAATTGACAGCAGTGAAAACAGTTCCATGAAATTAATGTAAAAAATGGCTGGATAAATATCAAGCACTGCCTTCAGTAAATGTCATCTTACTAGCCAACAGCAGAGAATAAAACCTATGGCAGTGATCCCTTTACTCATACTGATAAGAAAGTAAGGACTCACCTGAGTCTGAGGGTTGCTCTTCTTCAGGTAAAAAACGAGCTTTGCCAGTATAAGGTTGTGGCGCGTCTTCTCCATTGTCCTCGTACACATTGGACCACTTTATAGCCATGTCCATCCCTGGGGGAGGTCCTTTCTTCTTCTCTGGTTCTGCAGCATAACTTTCAGGCGGGGGCACAGCATTCGTTTTCCATGGCTTAAATTCTCTGGCAGGCTTCAAGCAACAACAAAAAAGTGGAAAGTTGGTTTAGAGAAAGTACCACAGCAAAGATGGTCAAAGCTAGTCTCCATAACAGTTAGTTGTTCATTTTAAAGAGAATTTACTATGAAAAAAAAAACAAACAATTATTGTAATATGGGAATCACTCAAGCTCCTAATTTAAAGTATCATTCCCTCTTGTCATTCATATTTAAAAGCTGAGTAATTTGAAGCTGCCAATTCAGGCTGCAGGAACATGTGACGAGCATTTTCTGAAATCTTCAAGCCTTCTGTAGACATATCCAAACAACAGTCTAATCAAAAAGAAAAAAAAACTCAAATGAATGGATGAAATTATTTGACAATTGCTGCTCAACTGCTAAGAATTTAACACAGAAAAACACAGAAAGTTGCCTGGAAATCTAGTGCAATATAAATCTGTGGCTTTGCCATGAAGCTTCATTACGTTTTATAATGTTCAAGCTTCTGGGAGCTACAGAAATACTGACTTGTTAACACACCTCATTTCTTTATATTCTATATTATGTTCTTCAGTGAACAGTAGATGGATCAACTGAAGGGCCAGATGCATCTCTCAGGTCCTCTGTCAGGTCTTTGCTGGATTTTTCCCCTATTTCTTAAGGACATTACTTTCATATACTGCTCATCTGCTGTAGATAGTTTTTCTTAAGCCTGCTACTTCTTCTTTTGTCCTCCACTTGTCCAGTCTCCTCAAAATGTTTAATGACACTCTACACACCATGCTGAGATATGCCAAGAATCACCTTGTTGGTGCAAAGATACTATTTTATGTCTGTCAAACTGTGTTATCTTAACCAAATGATGTTATCTGCAGACATGAGACTAGTTCATCTTGATTTAAATGCTTTTTTATGCTTGAATGATTCATAGATCAGTGTTAAGTGGCTTAACAAACAAAGCAAGACTCCTCTGAAAATGGTCTGGTACAGACCGGACTGAACATGAGTGAAAAAGCAGCCAATGTCCAGAGAAAAACTTTCAGAAGCCTGGACAACTATTGCTCAAGACCACTTTAAAAATTACAAGAAAAGTCTGGCTCCTTGAAAGCAGAATAGAAAACAAGGAGGGGTGGGTTACAGTTACACACAGCTGCCATTACTGGGCAGCCTGAGACAGCACAGGTGTAGCTCATAACACTGCTAATTGCAGCTGTACAGTGCTTACACTGATCTAACGCATCCCAGCATGTCCTTGAATAATTCCTAGCAGCCTGTTGTTGTGATATTAACCCCAAATCAACATTATTATTTGTACCTCCTCTGGTGCTTTGACCGTCAGGCTGTCCCAGTCTATCTGCTTATTCAGCGGGTTATAGAGAAAAGCGGGTTTGGACACGGAGCGGAACAGCTCGTCGGGTTTGGGTAACGGAGCTCCGCCGGCTTCTCGCTTGGTCCCCTGCTGGGAGGACTGAGCTGCGCTCCCCTCGGCTTCAGTCCCCGCTTTCTTCTTTCGACTCACTCCCTCGTCGTCCGACTCGCTGTCGTTGCTGCTGTCGCTCAGATCGTCGTAGCTCGAGAAGAACCCCAAAGAGCCGGTTTCCTTTTCTTCTGTCATTTTTCTGAGGTTACAAATATTCAAATAAGGAGCAAGCTGTTAGAGTAAAACCCTGGACAAGATGAAGGTAGACCCGCTGAACCTGACTCCTTCAACAGCTACTCCATTTTGAATGAGCCTCCAAAACAGTTGTAAAGCACATAGATAATGTCGTAAAGCCTGTCGTGAAGCCATTTCCTAGAAGGCCGGTGGTAGTTTGGAAAAGGAACAAAAGAAAGTCCGAAAGCCTTTCTGCATTTGGAGTTAATTTTATTTAATAAGTATAATTCTGTCAGTCACTGTTATTTGATTAAATATAATTAATAGTCCAATGTTTATACTGTCTTTTTCCTCTTTGACGGAGAAACACTGCCCTCTACTGGAGGCATTTGATATCTGCAGCTTCCTTGCCTTCTCCACATCCTGCTTTCCACTTGACTGAGATCAGGACCGTAACCAGGATTTAGAAATTAGTGAGGTGTAGTGTTATTTGTTTAAGCCAGAAAGGGATCGTCTGCCAAAAAGTGCTTGCCGATGTTTCTATGTGTTTTTATGTCTAATATTTTCGCTTATATTGGTTTGGGCCACTTAAAATATCTTTATAGAGGTGTTATGTTATATTTCTTGCAATTTCTGCTACCTTCTTGGCCACATCGCTTTTAAAAACGACACTTTTAATGTCAGTAAAACTTTTTACCTGCATAAATAAAGGATATGTAAAAGTCAATTTGCCAACAACTGATTGCAGCTTCTACCTTGTGACAGGAATGTTCTTTCTGAGACTTATGTGTTTGACATGTGTTTGACAAATTACAGGCCAACAAGTCATTTACAACGGTTTAAATACTACCAATCTTTTTTTTTTTTTGGCAAATACTGGAAATTAGGTCGATCACGCGTACATCCACGTGCACGCGCAAGTTTGAATTGCTATTTGTTTCTAGGTTTTTACATCACAGTGGCAATAATACATACATTATTCAACTGGAACTGTGCAAAAGTGATCAAATGGACTGAATTTAAGAACATGAAAAGCCATCTGTCTGACCATCTTCATCAGTTCTCACATACTGCTTACAGCTCTCTCTTCCCTGGATGTGTCTTCTCTCTCTCCTTTTCATTCTTTCCTGTAGGATAGTTGCCCGCTCTCTCTCTAACTTTGATGCCATCTCTCTCCCTCACTTACTCTCAGGTGAATTTTGAATTCTACCGCTTTTAACGTCCGCGTCATAGATCTATCTGACAGCTCAGGTGGAGCGCATGGTCCATACAGAGGAGGGCTGCTTTATTACAAACTATTCCACCGCGCAAACCTGAAATCTGTGTTAAAGCTGACCTGTACGGTGTGCAGAAGAACACATAACATTATTTACCGTCAGGTCCTGACCCGTCTGTGCATTAAGTTACACAGTAAACGTGTCACGTGCGTAAATGCGCACATCCCCGTTTTTGATTTCTTTTTTTATGTATCATGTAATGCTAGGTATTTATTAAAATCAGTATACTTATATACTGTAAGATTCAGACATTAATCCAAGACACTTCCGATTTTCCTGAGTCCCATTAATTGTGGCATTTTGACAGGTATTTCAGTATTGAATAGTACAGAGAGAAGGAGAAAAACAAGCTACAATGAATTTGTGGTGCTGCAGACCTTTATGACTGAACTTGCGTTCATTATGGACCGATTACAAATTCATCGTCTCACTTTGAAAAATATCTTGTTTGTCTGCGTCTTGTATTGTGGCTCCCCTGCGGAGTTCTGAAAGACAAATACACAATAATGAGGTCAACTGCAAAAATAGCTGTCTGTGGGCCAGATTTACTAACAGTCTGCATCAATGCAAAAACCCTCTTTAGCCTTAAAAAAAAAATGTCAGTTTTGCGGCTGAAAGAAGTGGACATTTTGGTAGTTGGCCTTATTACATACGTATTTGCAGGTGTTTCCCTTTCACAGTACAAAATTTCTGGAGGAGAATATTTAAATGAAGGTTAACGCAAAATTAAACGCTGAGAAAAGCTTGTCTTATTTTTGTTGTGATAGTTAATGGGATTTGTGATAGCTGGAGTGTTAATTTATTTGGGCTGAGAGGGGGAAATGTTATCAGAATGAGTGCGTAATTGGCACGGGTGGATGGCTCAAAGCTGTGCCAAAGTTTAATCCTACACCTTTTCCCATAAAGTCTAGATTATGCCATTAAGAGTTTTCATAGTGACTATATAACTTTCAAGGGGCCTGATAGATCATATTTATTCCTTAAAAATAGTAAATATATTAGCTCACTACATCTCCCAAACCTCCTAACCCAAACATCGATCACCTAAAAGGTTAAGACCTTCAAGGCCGTTCTTCTGATGCATTAAGAGCATTTTCAGGTTCTAAAGTCTGCCCAGGGTTTCTTTAAGACAGCTAGACTTAGAGGGGGCTTGACCCTCCTGTGCAGGTCAAACGCCTGTCACACTGCACAAAATAGACAAGGAAACATAAATCTAGCAGATATACTGCCCACAGTTTCTCTCTTTTTTCTACCTTGTCTGTTTTTCCCTCATTCAGACATCAATAATAGCATGCCTCAAAATACCTGTTGTGCATTTGTAGGTGAGCAGGAGGTCAAATCTGCATAAAGATTTACTGGGAGTCCAGTAAGGTAGTCTAAAGGTGAGAGCACATGTGCAGGAAAATTTAGCATTTTTTCCATTATGGGTTTAATAAACATCCTCCTTTTTATAAATGTTGTGTCTTGTGTTCCTTCCTTGTCTTCACCTCCTCTTCATTAGTAGCGGGAGCATCTATTGTAGCGGTATGTAGTACAGTATATTTCTAACTAAGCAGCTTATTCTCTTTCTCTTGACAATACTTTCTTTAAAGATATAATTTCAATTCATTTCAGTTTTATTTATATAGTGCCAAATCACCACAACAGTCGCCTCAAGGTGCTTTATACTGTAAGGTAAAGACCCTACAATAATACAGAGGAAACCCCAACAATCAGACAACCCCCTATGAGCAAGCACTTGGTGACAGTGGGAAGGAAAAACATCCTTTTAACAGGAAGAAATCTGTGACAGAACCAGGCTCAGGGAGCTGCAGCCATCTGCTGCGACAGAATTTTGGGGTCAACTTGAAAGAAAGGCAGATGTGAAATGTAAAAGTGAGGTCAGAGGTCAAATGTGACATGATATTTGGATGCAAACTATAATGTGATATTTAGAATCCCCATATATCATTCCCTATACGCCTATATGTTGTCAATACAAACAATGACAGTAAGAAACATAGTTTTAAATACCTCCATATAGTATTTTTATCACTTTGACCTTCAGATCAATCTATTGACCTTGAAGGAGAGGTCAGAGGTCAAATGTGACATCATATTTTAATTCTTTATACAGTACTTTCTATATATTGACAATACACACCACACTTGTAAGAATCATAGTTTCTAAGTTATAAGACTTTTTGTCAATTTTCCACCAATAAATCATTAAGGTGACCTTGAAGACCTTGGTGGATGTAAACCAAATTTTAATGGAATGTTAACATGACTCCACGCTACACCCCTACAAAGTTTTATCAGAATTCATTCAAAACTTTTTGAGCTATCGTGTTTACAGACAGAATGACATGCATGAAGACACTAACAAAAACATAACCTTCTTGGCGGAGGTAATAACAGTAATAGTAGTAAAGAAGTAAAACATATTCACATACTCTGAAGAACTAGAGAGTATTTCTCTGTAATTTTGATAAATTACTGACCTGCTGAATGCACCTTTATGCCATCAGAACTCTTTGTTTCTGTTAAAAAGATGTTTGAGAAATGTAAATGACATTGTGCAAAGTTTAAACCTCTGAGTCCTCTGAGACTGACCTAATGTTTCTAATTTCTCCCACCAAAGGAAGCCACACTGTCTTCTTTATAAATCCCCAGCAGCCTTGTGAAACTGTTACTGGATGTGTCAGTATATTTGTGGAATCAACCTTCCATAGACCATGCCTTTTCCTTTCAAGGCTCGCTGCTCTGCTGCACTGTGAAAAAGTAAATCAATAGTTGAATAAAAAGCATTTCTCTTTCTTCAAAACAGAGAAAAGAAAAGAGATCATCCAGCTGTTTTCAGTAGAATTTATTTTGTTTCCTGGGTCTAAACAAGACAGCATGTAGGACATTAAACAAGTCATTAATTTTCCCCCTGTCAGTTCCTTTGCTGTACCACAGAAGGGTGCATGTTTGCTGGTTTCCTCCTACATGTTTATATTTTTTTCACAGTAACCCCGGTACCGCTCTGCTATGACAGGATTCTTTTCCTCCCATCAGAACTGAAAGCATTTTGGTTTTCTAATTATATTCTTGGCTTTCAACCACCTTGAGGATGCAGGTATTCTGGAAGAGAAAAAATGGTTAATCCAGGAGGATGGATCCAGTCCTATGGATGGTTGGATGGTGTAACTTGCTCTTTTTTTTTTTTTTTTTCACAGGTG
>VUQS01006150.1:0-12545 GCA_015108495.1 Heterochromis multidens
TAAAATGGACAAGCTGCGAGAGTCTATGACTGACAATGAGTGACAGGTGATATGTGGAGGGAGAACACCTCAGTTCTCAAGGGGACTTCCAATAGCATAGGATAAGACAAATGTTACATACAGCAGTGGAGTAGTCCATTTTCACTGAGTATGCTTTTGAAAGAGTGGAATAAAAAGTGAAGTTGTCATAGAATGGCTTTCTGCTTAGTGTTTGGTTTTGTTAAATCTTCTAGGGGAAATCCTTGTTGGTAATCATTACCATGAAGTGAATGTAGTGCCAATAACTGCTCAATAACAGAGCAATTTTATGTAAAGAGAAAATCAATACAGATTTGTAGTTGGTTTTATTTTAATATGAGTTATTTTTGATAATACAGGTGAAAGACATAATATATGAAGTCCAGGGTTTTTTTCTTGAGTGTTTCTCAGTTTTCTTAAACTGGATGTTTCCTTTTTTCAAAGGGAGCAGATGGAGTTCGAGGTCTAAAGGGGAGCAAAGGGGAGAAGGTGAGTGAAACAGATTGTGAACCTTTATTTTTCTGCTAGTGGCCAAACAGTGGATTGTGACTGTAAGGACACTCAACAAATTATATTGTTATGATGGTGTTTGAGACCAGCCATTACCTCTTTGCAATGCATGCAGGGAGAAGATGGCTTCCCTGGGTTCAAAGGTGACATGGGTGTGAAAGGAGACAGGGTGAGAGTGACATCTAATAACAAGCCTCTGTATCATTTTTTCTTAGTTATTGTTTTTTGAACAAGATAAATTTTTCTTACTTGCTTTCTACTCTCATTCTTGACTTAAGGGTGATAATGGAGCTCCTGGTCCTCATGGAGAGGATGGATCAGAGGGGCCAAAGGGTCAAGCTGGGCCCATTGGAGATTCTGGTGCTACCGGGATAGCTGGCGAGAAGGTGCATTTATTAAAAAAATAAATAAAACATTTATCTTCAAGACAGGCTGTCAAATAAAGAAAACTTGTATCTAAACTTCAATTGCACTGCTGACATTATAAAGTTAAGGAGTGAAGTTATATTTGTTTTGCTTAGTCTCAGTTATGTTATGACAAAGCTTTTCTATAAAGTCATGGATTGAAATTTCACTAAAATACTGAACATATTAATTTTAATGCCCGTGCATTTATTACATCTGGTTATATCCGAGACATGAGGTAAAATTGCCACTGGACCGGTGTGCATGTATTAGCAATTAATCTTTATGTCATCACTTTAACTGTTGTACAAATCTGGACTGCAGCCATGGTGTTCATCTGCTGTTTTGCACACACTAGGGTTGGAATTACATTTACACTCATATTTGATATATTTCTTCTTTTTATCAATACTTATATTGTTTTTTTTTAGCTATATTTATATTTTTACCTTTTACCTATGTGTCTTATTTGTTGTTTCTGTTGCACTGCAGTAGCTGGAGCCACGTCGTCTCGTCTCTTTGTACACTGTTTACAGTAGTGATGACAATAAAGTTTACTTTGACTTTGACTTTTATGTAGTAATACAGAAATTTCTTGCTGTATTAGCACATCAATAGTATGCAGTATGTTATAAAAATCTTAATGTCTAGTTATGGGTTTTTCTATTTCATATTTGCCTTATTTCTTCCTTCTCTGTTTTTTGGCTTTTCTCTCTCCAGGGTAAACTTGGTGTGCCCGGTTTGCCAGGATACCCAGGAAGACAAGGTCCTAAGGTGATTTAGTGTTGATGGGCTATTATGATCTGTTAATGTATCCCCTGGTCCCTTCATCAGAGCTTTAAGAAGAAAGATGTGTGTCGCTGGCTGGACTGTTTCCTGTCTGATTAAAAATAAAGGATGATGAATAGCATATTAAAAAAGGCTATTTTATTTATAGTTCATTAGTGACATCAATTCATTACATGTTGATGAATGGTGTGTTTAAAGCTGTGTTGAGCTCATGGATTAGATTTGCTTTAATATGATACAGTAGTTAATTATAAGTTAATGAGACATTGGGGGTGATGTCTGATAAATGGAGGACTGAGGTTGATTAACCTCTACTTGTGTCTCTAGGGATCACTTGGCTTCCCTGGTGTGGCCGGGGTCCCAGGAGAGAAAGGACGAAGGGTGAGAGCTACACGGACATTTTAATACACATCGCATTCTGACTTCAATAGAAATGCATTACATTTTTTTATGTAGGGGATATATTTTAAAGTAACTCAGTGAATATTTGTTACCCTTTACAATGCAGGGCCCAGCTGGTCAGCAAGGCCCTGGGGGACAAAGAGGTCCTACTGTGAGTACAGCTATAGGAGCCTTGCCTACACACCATGCTGTCTTAATGTATAAACCTAAGTATAATGACTCTAATTATATACAGTATGTCAACAGCTGTGACAACTTGTGACTCACACTGTTACATCACCACAATGTTTTCATATCACCACATATTTGTCTTCCACCTCCTGATAATTTATCAATGTGCTAATAAGCCTGCTGTTTGTTTTCCAATAGGGAGCCCGCGGGGGAAGAGGAGCAGAGGGACCAACTGGAAAGCCTGGAGAAAAGGTACATATAGTACATAAACAAAGACATATGTCCATACACACATTTACACACAACTGGCTAACTCATAAAGTATGGGTTAATGCATTGAGCAAGCATAAACTAGTTGTCAGTTTTCAATTCTTGATGACAGGCCATTTGGCACACTACTGCCTGGCAGGGGATGCTTCAGTTAATACTCTCACCCTCAAATAGCATCTTGGGAAAGCTAAAAATTTGTTGGCAGTCAGAAAACTAAAAATGTTTAAGTAATCTGATTTTTAGCTGTGCATTCATTTGCCTCTTGCCTTTTCAACCTGTTAGGGTGCTGCTGGACAAGATGGTCCTCCAGGGTCCCCTGGAGAACAGGTAACCTTTTTAACTGCTTCATAATAAATATGATACATAAAACACCTAAATAATATCTTGGATGTGAAATCTTGGCATCATAAATGAGTTTCGATAACCTGTCTTATCTGTTAGGGTCCCCGAGGACCACAGGGAAGACACGGTGAACCAGGACCTAAAGGGCCTAATGTGAGTGGGCTAAAATGTGCTTGTCCTGTTATCTACTTCACCCCCTACTTACATTCACATTTGGTGATGTTTAGTTCATTATAGTAATATCAGAAAATTCTTCTTTTTCAGGGTCCACCTGGAAAAGATGGAATACCAGGCCATCCAGGTCAGAGGGGAGAACCAGTGAGTCACTTTTATCCTAAAGAAAAAGCCCCAATATTAACTTCAGAGAGAGCTGACAGTCAGTATCATCTACTGTAAACAATTGATAAGCCAGGTTTTTGCACTGAATTTCAGTACTTAAATTTCTCAGCTGAGAGGCCTATACTAAATCTAGTAGAACACCATGCCTTTTCACTAGTCCTCATATGAGAGGACCTGTTCACTGCTTAACTGAGGGTCACAACAGTCACTTGTTTTTTTCTGTAGGGCTTCCAAGGAAAGAATGGCCCCCCTGGCCCCCCAGGTGTTGTTGGACCACAGGTAAGAAAAATCAGCCCCTTTTAATTTGATTTTTAATCAAATGGTTGTTTATTACAAATAGCATTCATAATAAATAACTGCCATCTGGAATGTGTTGTGCAATATGGTTGTTTTTAGGGCAAATCTGGTGAGACTGGGCCAACTGGAGATAGAGGCCATCCAGGTGCACCAGGGCCACCAGGTGAGCATGGTTTACCAGGAACTGCCGGAAAAGAGGGTGCGAAGGTGAGTACTTTTCATCATAATGTCAGGATCATAATCACCTACCGGTATTACCTTATTACTGTTATATTAGATAAAGCCCAAGGACTCTCTCAGCACTGCCAGAATATCTCTTGGATCTCATCCTATCCTCTAATTTTCTAATAAATAACACAGGAAACCTCACAGTGTTGAGTGTATGATGGCTCATAAATGATAAATGTTCTCTCTTGGTGTGACTTTGTGGTTGGTGTGATTTATGACTGTGTAAAGGCCTATTATCTGCTGGCTACTTGCCTTATATTTAATCACATTTGTGTATGTATTCTTTCTAGGGAGACCCAGGTCCACCAGGTGCCCCTGGGAAGAATGGGCCTGTTGGGCTTAAAGGCTTCAGAGGGAGCAGAGGGACCCCTGGTCCAACAGTAATACAAATTTTCATATAACTAATATCTATACTGCTCTGACTGTCTACAGCAGACTGTCTTGAAATATGCAGATTGCAGTTAGATCACAAGTTAATTTCAGATAGTAACAGCCAAGGAAAATGTGTAAGAATTTTGCAAATAAAAGATTATGATTTCATGGATGCAGTTGTCCCGTGATTGTGAAGGCTGTTTGCTTCTGTGTCTCCAGGGTCCTGCAGGTCTGAAGGGAGGAGAGGGCCTGCCTGGTGTCGCTGGACCTATTGTACGTCTAATTTGTTGAAATTGCTTTCCCATCCCATTTCCTGCTCCATTTTCAGCCCCTGTGTTTTATAGAATGCTAGGACATATGAAGCAGGAGGCTGTTTCCATGGTGACCAGTGATCGTGACCGTTGCATTAAATAAAATCAGAGTGAATCATGTGATATAGTTCCCTTACCTCTCTATCTCTTCTTATTTCCAGGGTTCCACTGGAGAGAGGGGTCCCGCTGGGCCGGCTGGCGCTATTGGCCAGCCAGGACGCCCTGGCAGCGTTGGTCCTGCTGGGCCGATGGGAGAGAAAGGCGAGCCAGTAAGATTTGGAACATTGCTAATTTTGTTTCTTACGCAACAGTGTCCACTAACACATATGACACAATCACCTCCCACCACTAGGTAATAAGCAACGTGTGCTCTTGCTTTGGAATGTGTTATTATGAGTCAGAGAGCAGGAGAAAGGTAAAGAAGACAGTGAGATTATATATAAGTGTGATCAAGTCTGCTTTCCTGAAAATGGGTTTCTTTCCTAGTATGACACATTAATCAATGTGTAATGCTGCTCTATGGGGATAATAAGTATAATAGCATTTGTTAGATATATACTGATTTTCCACCTGTTCTGTAGGGAGAGAAAGGGCCCCCAGGGCCAGCTGGGCGTGATGGGGAACTGGGACCAAGGGGGCTGCCAGGGGCTGCAGGACCTCCTGGGCCTCCAGGGGAGGATGGAGACAAGGTGTAGTGAACAGCTAGCACTTGCAGCACTTTTACTTGTTGATTTTTGGACTTAGTTTTTCATGTGTTTGCACTTATCTGGATAGGGAGAAACAGGAGTACCAGGCCAGAAGGGTAGCAAAGGAGACAAAGGAGAAGCTGTAAGTATGAATTTTTTTGTAAATAGTTGCAACATGACATGACTTTGAATCACCAGGAGGTAGGGGATAAAGGCTTATTTGTAATACTTAATAGTCCGGACAGCCTGCACCTTTATTCAAGGTATTGAACTATCCCTCTGCTCTTTTATAGGGACCCCCAGGACCTGTTGGAATTCAAGGACCTGTGGGTCAGCCAGGACTGCCTGTATGTGCCACAATTTAAAAACAAAAAAACAAGAGAGGTTGGTTTGAACTGTGCAGTTGTACAATGCGGACTTGTCTGTGTGTATTTTAGGGTGCAGATGGTGAGCCAGGTCCTCGCGGGCAGCAGGGTATGAATGGGGCAAAAGGAGATGAAGGACTTAGAGGCTTTAAGGGGGCATCTGGTCCTTCTGGACTGCAGGTAAAAAATACACTCAATTTCAAGAGTGACTACAGTATGTCTCCATATTTATACTAGAGTATTTCCTTTCTGTTCTCATGCCTTTCACTATACTTCCCTACCTTTGTAGGGTATGCCAGGGCCACCAGGAGAGAAAGGAGAGAGCGGGCATGTTGGTTCAATGGTGAGTACTGCACAGCAATCTCAGCACATACATCATTCATCTCATGTCCATTATGGTCAAGTGCCGCTTTCAAGTTGCTTCTGACTCATCACTTTTCTGACATCTTGCATCATTATCTTTTTGACTTCTCGTAGTCTTTTCCAATATTGAACATTGACTGTTTCTCACTTCATCAAAAATCCTTTAAATATGTTTCCTTAAATTTTTTCCCTTCATCGAGAACAGTTTAACAGATCTCTTTGAAGATCAAACATGTATGTATTCACTAATGGAAAACAATTAATTATTTACAAGAAAGCTATTAGAGCATGATGCTTAGCTTTTGCAAATGCTGTAAATTTATATTTTTGTTCATGATTAAGAAATTGGGCAGCACGGTGGTGCAGTGGTTAACACTGTTGCCTCACAGCAAGAAGGCCAGACGGGTTCGAATCCACTATCTGGCTGGGCCCTTTCTGTGTTCTGGAGTTTGCATGTTCTCCTTGTGTCTGCGTGGGTTCTCTCCAGGTTCTCTGGCTTCCTCCCACAGTCCAAAGACATGCAGTTAGTGGGGTTAGGTTAATTGGTGATTCTAAATTGGCCTTAGGTGTTAATATGAGTGAGAATCTCACAGAGAGACACACAAGGCTGGCGACCTGTCCAAGGTGTACCCTGCCTCTTGCCCTATGGCAGCTGGGGTAGGCTCCAGCCCCCCTCAAACCTGAACTGGATAAGTGGAAGAAAATGGATGGATGTACAGATGGATTTTATCACAGGGGGAAAGCCTGATTAATCCAACACAGCACATGACAACTATGGACAGTCCACACAGAACAACAAATACTATCCCCTTTCTATGGGAATAGAAGGAGATGAAAAGACAAAGTTAGCAAGATCAGTATTATTCATTAAAACATTCACCAGTATTTAGCTTATTATATTTTGTTACAATTTCTGTATCTGGGTAGATATACACAGTTGCACAAAAATAATGGAATAGCTATGAGTGTAATAGGTTTATCTGGGATAATAAGCATAAAAAAGCATAAAAGAAAGAATAAGTGATGCAATCCAGTTATAGTACAAAATAACGTAACTCTATATGCCTTTATTTTAGAGAGATAGCTCCAGTGAAAAAAATGCAATAGCTAAATGTCAGTTCTTCAGGTAAGGATGTAGATTTTCTTTAAATTTCGTATTATGGAAAGAAAGGAAAAAACGTGCCCACTCCGGGTCAGGGACGAGTCGCTGCCCCAAGTGGAGGAGTTCAAGTGTCTCAGGGTCTTGTTCATGAGTGAGGGGAGAGGGAAGTGGGGGATTGACAGACGGATCGGGGCTGCAGCTGCAGTGATGCGGACGCTGTACCGGTCCGTCGTGGTGAAGAGGGAGCTGAGCATAAAAGTGAAGCTCTCGATTTACCGGTCGATCTACGTCCCTACCCTCACCTATGGTCACGAGCTTTGGGTAGTGACTGAAAGAACGAGATCGCGGATACAAGTGGCGGAAATGAGCTTTCTCCGACAGGTGGCTGGCCTCTCCCTTAGAGATAGGGTGAGGAGCTCATCCATCCGGGAGGGGCTCAGAGTAGAGCCGCAACTCCTCCACATCGGAGGTGTTCCGGGCATGTCCCACCGGAAGGAGGCCCCGGGGCAGACCCAGGACACGCTGGAGAGATTATATCTCTCGGCTGGCCTGGGAACGCCTTGGTGTCCCCCCAGATAAGCTGAAGGAGGTGGCCGGGGTGAGGGAGGTCTGGGCTTCTCTGCTTAGGCTGCTGCCCCCGCGACCCGGCCCCGGATAAGCGGAAGAAAATGGATGGATGGATGGATGGGGTGAGTTAAGATTGTTTGCATATTGTTTTCAATCTAAACTAACAGACTTTTACAAACTTGCATCAGTGTCTGCAGTAAGTGGTGGTACCAGCAGTGTCTTAACAATTAAACAGGCTGATGTAGGGCAAGGATACGACTGGCTTGTTGAAACATGTCTGCTGCCACAAAAAGGAAATTCATGCTCATATCAGGTAATATTTTTGGGATGTTTGATTTTCTATAGCTTTAGTTAAGATTTTTCTTCTATTCAATTCAGTTTTATTTATATAGCATCAAATCACAAAAGTCACCTCAAGGCGCTTCATATTGTAATGTTTCTAAAAACTATATTTTTATTATTATTATTATTAATGTGGCTGCTCTGTTGAAGTGTGTGAGCAGTAACATTACCAGCACATAGCCACAGCAGCTATAAACATGCTGACAGGATGATTCTGCAGTCAGTAGCTAGGGGAATTTACACAGACACAAGATTCAGTGTAACAGCTATCCAAATGTTGTGTATCCTGTTTTCTAGCCCAGAAAATAAAATAAAATTAAATGAAAGAAATAATGAAAAGCCTTGAGCTCTCAACTAATGTAAACTTCATGCTAGCTTCATGTTCTCCATAGTAATGACCTGGCCATCCTTTCATTTTATGGGACAGTAAACAGCATTTGGAAAGCTGTTACACTAAAATTCAGGCCTGTTTAGATCACTGTTGGCATGCATTTCACAGGGGCTAGGGCTATGTGTTGGTAATGTTATTTCTCACACACTCACAAGAGGAAGCTGCTCACTTCTTGCTGGACCTACATCTTCCACAGGTTACACGCAGAGACACTGATCGACCAGTAATAACAGTGTAACACAAAAATGAGTTCTGGTCTTGCCATGTTCCTACAGAGTGACTTCTACTTTGCTTTAGCTGCTGTACTTTGGCGGGTATTATTCAGATCTTTTAGTTGGACTAATTTATGTATTTCATTGACCGTTTCTAGAAAATTAAAGATAATTTTAAGATAAATCTTTGTAAATATAAATAATATTCTAAGGTCTAACATATAATTAATGTGTTTCACTGATGTGTGTGTCTGTGGATGTTTCTCTACTCAAAGCTTTTAAAGACTGGTTTGCTTTGACTGATCTATGTAGGATCTCAGTATTTGGTGAGTATAATTCAAAAGACTTCATTCTTTTCACTCATTTTAATTTACTTGTTGACATTTTGTTGAGCTATCTTAGATATTCTGGACACCTGAAAAAACAGCTGAATTATATGTAAAAATCTGATGTTTAAATTCATATGTGCCTGTATTTCTCATGTCTGCAGTGACACGTGAAATAAGCTGTCTCACACAAACATGTATAAAATCACCTTATTTTTTCATGCTTCTCCAGCAGGTTGGATGTCCTTATTTTCAGAGTGAATAAAGAAATGTGCTTAATGCTGTTCCTCTCTGTGGTGAAAATGAAATCGCTTTAAGACTAACATATAATTTTGATGTTTTACAGATATCTGATATTCCCCCTGTGAAAAGCAGTTATCGTTCTTCACTTCACTCAGTGTCACTGCAAAGGCTCTGTAGTATTGGTGAGTATTCAAACTGTATTTACTTTGGCTGTTTAAATCACATTTTTGGTGTTTTCAAAAATGCTCTGTATGATGATAATTTGGCAAATTCTTCTCTCCTACTCATCAGTATGTGGATGAAAATACAGTAAAAAATAACTATCCCTAAAACAATACAATATCAATCTTTCAAACAGTGACATGCAGTGATGTCTGCAGAGTGATCCCGGAAGACATCAGTGGTCAAAAACTGACTCTACACAGACTTTCAGGATCTGTTGCAGAACTTACAAAGACACACAAAGACAGTGCGGCCTTAATTCCAAAGTCAAGCTTTGGTTTATGGATTATTTTTGGAAACTACTGAATCTTCAGTGGATGGAGTACAGGACAGAGTGTTACAGGCAGAGCCCTTCCTGTGACAAGGTAGCCTGATGGGTAATACGAAGGCAGTACGAAGTTTTCGAGCAGCGTAAGAAGAGGGAAAAACGTATGCCAATAGTAGTAGCTACTGTAGCACAAGAGTGCCTAACTGGCCCAGTTATGAGAGAAATGTTAGTATTTAGCTGTACAATGTGTTCGCCACCTCGAAGGCAATAAAGTTATGCTGCCGCAACCTTCCGATGCCTCTCTGCATCTCTGGTCTTGCCGAGTTGACCCAGACGAAAAGCTAGTTACCAGCTACGAGCCAAACTAAGAACACTAAGCATTTGGCAGAGGTCTCTCTACTATGGTTCGGAGCCACAGAGCTGACTGAGGTAACAAGAGGTAAAACACCTTGACACCAAAGTGTGCTGAGGTCACGTCCACTTGAGCTACTGTTGTTACTGCCTGATGATTCCCATGACTCCTGTGGGTGTGTCACTACTGGCATACTGACTTCCCTAGACTCTGAGACATTCAGCTCATCCAGCTGAATGACATTTTGGCACAGTATCTTACATGTTCCTCAGTTTTGAGTTGATGCAGAGCAGAAACTTGGGAAACAGGTTTCATTGCACTCATTTCACACCGAAGGATCCACTGAGGAGACCACAGTGAGAATGTTGTATACCAAAATCTCCGCTATCAGGCTACAGCAGAAAAGTATCTCAGACATTGTTGAGGAGATAAAGTCGCTCAGCATTCAGAATGCGGAGAAGGAGAAGCAGATTGCGTATTTGGAGAGCAGGGTCGCAGACCTGGAGCAGTACATCAGGATGAACGACGATGAGGATCTGGAAAAATATTAATGAGCATCATGTGATAGACTAAACAAGTACATACAAGTCACATGGACCACAGACTGCAAGGAGCTGAACAAATAATCTACATTCATCAAAACATCAAGGTAATGATGGAAACTAAAGTACAACACATTAAATCATGACACAAGCAACTAATTTAACAACTGGGAGTTATTCACTGCTAACACAGAGGATTGCTGATCATGAGAATCTGGAGCTGAAATCACTTCGAAACACTGTACACAACTCATGTTTCATAGATCAGGACAATGAGAAGAAAGAATTAAACTTTTCTAACATCAGTAACACCTGCTGTTATTATACTGAAGAACATTTCAATAAAACTGTCAAGGTTGATTGTAAAATGTCCATAATCCACTTTAATTGTAGAAGTTTATAGCCAACTTTCATAACATAAGAGAATATTTAAGCAAATTTGCATACCCATTCAGTGTGATTGCAATATGTGAGATGTGGATTAATATGGAGAAAGGAGTGGATTTTGAAATAGACGGATTTGAACTAAATTTTATGAACAGAAAGAACAAGAATGCAGGGGGTGTGGCTTTGTTTGTGGACAGAAATTTAAAATATAAGGTGGTGGAAAAAATGACTGAAGTGGTGGACAACATATTAGAGTGTATAACAATAGAAATTGGTATGGAAAAAGAGAAAAATGTCATTGTAAGTTGTATATATAGAACACCAGGTTCTAATATTGAATCATTTAAGGAGTGGGTAGATAAAACCTTTATTAAATCAAATCAAAAAGTCATGTTTATTTGTGGGGATTTCGAGATAGACCTATTAAATCCAAACAAACAGTATGACTGAAGAGTTTATCAATACAATGTACAGCATGGGACTATGTCCAGTCATCACTAAACCTAGCAGGATTACAGCTCAGTCTGCAACATTAATAGACAATAAATTTACTAATGAAATAGAATACAAAACTGTAGGTGGTCTTCTGATTAACAGTTTTTGCGGTATATGACAGCAATTATAGGAAGGACAAACAAGAAAATATACTAAAATACAAAAGGGTGAGAACAGAGGAATCCATAAATGCAGTTAAAAGTGATATACTTAAGCAAAATTGGGATATGGTGTCATGGTCCCTGGGTCTTGGACCCAGGGTTTTGAGTTTATTCATACTTGTTGGTTTTTCATTTGTGTATTATGAGATGCTCATATTTAGTTCTTGGGTTTCCTAGAGTTTGGTTCTCCTCCCTCAGTGTTTCCCTTCCTCGTGTTAGTCTCCCATGCTCTGTCTCTCTCCCTCTGACCCTCTCTCTGTCGCCGTGTTCCTTAGTATTCTGTGTCTCCTAGTGTTTCCTATTATTCATAGTTATCAGTTCCTAGTTGTCAGTGTTTCCAGGTTTCGGTTCATGTTTCAGTTTTGTATTTCCTTAGTTCAGAGTTTTCCAGCAATAAAGCTGCGCTTTAAGTTCAGTCCTGTTTCAGAGTCCTGCATTTGGGTCCTCACCCTGCTCGCACACAGCTTGCACCCTGACATATGGTGTATAAGGAAACAGATATTGATAAAGCTTATGAGATTTTCTTAGGAAAATGTAAATTGTTATATGACATTATTGGTATTGTGACATTACCAATAAGTTTGATGTGTCACATGGCCCTCTTCCTATTGAAAAAACAAAAGTTGTATCCAAGATGGCCGACTTCTAAATGGCCACCATGGTCACCACCCATCTTGGGGAGTTTGCCCCCTCACATATACTAATGTGCCACAAACAGGACTTTAATATCACCAACCATTACCATGTTATTACGGTGTATCCATATAAATGGCCCACCCTGTAGATCAAAGACAATGTACAATTTTCATTGAACTAAAAAAAGCATTTGACACAATTAATCATGAAATATTATTTGATAAACTGGAGCACTGTGGCATTAAAGGATTGGTGTTGGAGTGGGTTGAGAGTTATTTGAAAAGCAGGAAACAGTTTTGTGAAAATTGAAGAATATCAGAGTGCCTGGACATTGTTTGTGGAGTCCCACAGGGGTCAGTATTGGGACCAAAATTGTTTATCCTGTACATCAATGATATATGTAAAACATCTGATATATTGCAGTTTATTCT